>JABUQX010016611.1:0-29567 GCA_015478945.1 Trachelipus rathkii | reverse complement strand
TGCAATCTCTCCTTTAAACTTCACCACCTGATATTTCCAAAGACTTTTATCTACCCTCAACTGCAAGTACGCATCTTTCAAATCCACCAGCTTAATTTTGCCTTTTTTTCTCCTCCAAACCCTCAGAGTTTCATCACATGCAACTATCTCATCTCCAGTATGGCATTCTATGTGATCGTTTAACTTCCTGAAGTCCAACACTGGCCTTATTTTTCCTTTAGACTCTTGGTTCACTGCCATCATTGGAATCACATTCTTTCCCTCCTTCTCACCCTGTTCCACTTTCTTTAAAATACCTTCTGAGATCCATCTCTCGACTTCAGTATTAAACTTCTCTTTTATATCTCCCTTCATTGTTCCCTCATAACACTCACAGAGTTCCTCCATCCGGACCTCCTGCCCTTCTTTCCATTTCCATCGCACTTTCCCAATAATTCCCAGCGGAAATACGCATCAAGTCCCTATCTTCTTATTGTTCAAGGTTTTCTTCCCTTACGCCGCAAACGCCCGAATATCCTTCCGCTCCTCCTTCTCAATACCAAATCTTACTCCATCTCTTTTCAAATTCGACGCCCCCAAGTTGGAATATAATATCTAGTCCTAAGATCATATCCACACCATTTATTAGCTCTTCAGTCAACACTACTTCCTTCTCAATTTCTCTCCCCCTTATCGCTACCTTTACTTTTCCCCTTTTCACGGATATTTTTCTTCCATCGAAAGCGGTGACTCGACTTATTCCTTCTATATTGCAACAATCTTCCTTCACCACAGAAAGAGAACATCCCGAATCCACTAGGGCCTTTCCCCTTCTTCCATTTAATAATATTTCTTATAATAAATAATTCTTCGGAATTCCCTCTCAATGCTCCGACGAGTCCGCCTCCGAAGCAGCGAGCCCGCCGTTCTCGTTTCCCATCTCCTCACATTCTATTGCAAAATGACCTTTTTTGCCACAATTCCAGCATTGAAATTTTCTTTTACAATGTTTCCTCAAATGTGGCCCTCCGCATGAGAAACATTTAATCGAAGCTCTTGAATATTTTTGAAAGATTCTTGCTCCTCCTTCGCCTTTAGCCGCGGCAATAAAAGTCTCATTTTCTAGTGTTAGCAACGCTCGCGCCTTTGATAATATTTTCCCAAATTCCATATCTTCTATTTCAGGCATTGCTCGTAACTCTTTTCCGACTGACGTTGGCATCCCATAAACAAATGCTCTTCGTAGCACCATTTCATCCTTTATTTTGGCTATTGAGGCTAACCTCCTCAGCTCGGTTACAAATACATCGACCGGCTCTCCTTCCCATTTTTTATTGCAAAGCTCACCATACGCGCTAAATGCGTTCATGCCAAAGGCCTCCCTCAAACGAGCCTTGATGCTGTTCGAAATTTTCTGATCTCCCTCGTCCATTTGAAGAAAAACAGCCAGAGCATTCCCTTCTAAAAATAGCGTAATGAACGCTGCTTCGTCCTTCACATTGTTGATCCTTGCTACCATGGACACCTTTGTTAACCAAGCCTCTACATCTTCGCTACCATCATAAGACTTCACCATTTCAGAGAGCTTTATCCCTTTTGATCTGTCCATTCTTTTTATTCTTCTGGCCCGGATAGCTTGTAGTTAAAACACGTCCGCAAGGTTTCAAGCTTTAATCAATGCTAATAATAAATATATAAATATGAATGATTCATACATACATAAAAAATTTATTATTAATCGCGCTGCTCATTATCTTTAATATCGTATATTCCTACATACAAGTCTACTTAACCTTTTCATTCTTGCATACCCTTTTTTCTGAGGGTCAGCATTCCCTCACTTTATATTGGAAAACAGTTAATCAAGGTCATGTCTTCAACTCGCATTTCTTGCACATATTTGAAGGTCAGTTTCAGCCTTCCGTTTTCTTGCAACCCATTTCCGGTCAATTTTTCCTTTATATGTTTGCTAGAGTGCATATCATTTTTCGTGGCTTTTCCAAGCTTGGTATTATGACTTGTAGGCCAGACCTTCTTGGAGGAATAGTTATTGACTAACTGTAATCTGTATTATAGGATAGCACTAGTTTCATTCCTCAAAACCACTGATATATATATATATATATATATATATATATATATATTATATATATATATATATATATATATATATATAAAATATATATATATATATATTATTATATTATAATATTACTACTCTTTTAAAAGGAAGTTACATAAAAAGTCACGATATCGCAAATCGCATAATCCTACTCGTGCAGCCCTGCAGTGTTACGTGTAGCTAAAACTCCAATAGAACGAGCGGAATAGTTGCCACATGTTGCTTTATTTTTATTATTCATGTATCTTTTATAAAAATAACGTTTTTTTTTATGGGTTTAAAATTTTTTTTTTTTTTTAATTTTTTTTTTTTAGATATTTTAGGTTCTCGAACCGACGGAGGGACAGAGGGGGGGACGAAGTCCCCGTCGCCCCCGCTTTGAGGGTCGACGAGACCCTGATCACCCTCTTTCTCATCTTGCTTTTTTAATCTTGGGTATTCCTTTAGGTTATTAAAACTAAAAAAAGAATGAAAAGCTGTTATTGGCAAGCCTTTTTCGGCACTATTATTGCCTTGAAAATAATCGAAAAAAATCAATTACATGGTTCGTTCGATATATATCGGTTAACTACCCTTTAAAGAGGAAGTTCCTATATATATATAATAATATATATATAATATATATTATATATATATTATATATATATAATATATATATATTATATATATATATATTATTATTATTATTTATATAGTATATAATATATTAAATAATATATATTATATATATATATATATATATATATATATATAGATAATATTTATATATATATATATATATTATATATATATAATATATATATATATATATATATAATATATATATATATATATATATGTATATATTATTATATATATATATATATATATATATATATATATATATTATATATATATTATTATTATTATTATATATATAGATACTATATATATATATAATATAATACGCAATTTGTTAAAACTTGTAACAAGTTTCAAATACATAATCTCGAGGGTAAGGAAAACAATTCAAAATTTCATTTCAAGGTCACATTAGTGAGGGATTATTGCCATATTTAAATACTGGAGATTCACATACCTGCAGCGGTGCGCAAATCTCTTACAATAAATCCTCGTTTTCCTTTGAACGATAATATATGATGAAAAAGTCGAAAATTTTTGAAACGGAGAACGAAATAGTTTAACAAATTAAATGTCAGATATATTTTGATTGGAAAGAGATGATCATATATTCTGTGTTGTTTAATTATAAAGTTTTAATCAAATAATAATGTTAACTTTCTTTAAATTTGGAGAGAAAAAGCGAGAAAATGTTCTTAATTTCAAATAATATAATAATAATAATAATAATAATAATAATAATAATAATAATAATAATAATAATAATAATAATAATAATAATAATAATAATAATAATAATTATTATTATTAAAATAATAATAATAATAACTACTAATACTAATAATAATAATAATATAAAAATAATATAATAATAATAATAATATAATAATAATATTAATAATAATAAGAATATATAATAATAAAATAATAATATAATTAATAATTATTATTAATTATATTATTTATTATTATTATTATTATTATTATTATTATTATTATTATATTATTATTATTATTATTATTATTATTAGTATTTTATTATTATTATTATTCTTGTATATTATTTAATATTTATCATTATCATTTCATGATCATTATCATAACATTATCATTATCGTATCATATCATATCATTAGTCGTATCATTATCATTTTTAATATAATAGATTAATCTTATTATATATTATTATTATTATTATTATTATTATATATTATATGATTATTTTTATTTCTCTTTTGATATAGTATAGTAGTAGTAGTCAGTAGTAGTAGTAGTAGTAGTTAGTAGTAGTAGTAGTAGTAGTGGAAGACATAGATCTTACGGTTTTTATATTTTTAGACTAACTATTGTCATTTTTATGAACCTAATCTTGTTTTAATTTGACGAGTCTAATTTAAGAAAACTTATTTGAATGATTCGAAAAAACGTTTTAAAAATGGGAAACGTAAGGAATAAATAAAAAAAAATAATGAACGATGAAACAAAATTTCGGAAATATTTATGAAGCTCAGGCTCAATGATACTGAAACATTTCGAAGACTCAAGATTGTATGGACACAACTTATGTTACGACGTGTTCCCAACCTCCCCTTACACCTGACCAGTGAAGTCGTTAGTGGGTCGAAAAATACTAAAATTTTTCGATCATCATGGTTACAAGTTATAAAAAGGAAGTGTCTTACAACTATAATTTATATTTGTTTTAAATATTATCATATGGTCGATCGTTGAAAGGTTTAAGACTATGTTAAGTTCATTTTTAAAGGCTTAAGTATTATGTAATTTTCAAAAAACTTTTGATATTTTGATGAGATTATGGGATATTCGACATTTCCGGATACAAATAGGAAATTTGGTCAAGTCGCGGGGTTTGGTTTTTGGAAAAATTTCCCAACAATAAATTAATGTGTGAAAACATATTTTTACAGGAAATAAGAGAAGAACTTTTATAGATGAAATGACGGTTGGTTATATTTGTTGTATATGTGGGTGTTTACCTAAGACTGTGCATCTGTGACAGCGTCTTCACTTCCAAATCCATTAAAATTTTATTTCGCAGTCATAAAATTTAAAAGATTTTAAAAAAAATGGTTCTTTAAAATAAAAAAATAAAATATTGCAAGGCGAAAATGATGCCGAACTGCTTATGATTTTTAACTTTGCATTAAATCTCTTCTCTCTCTCTCTCTCTCTCTCTCCTCTCTCTCTCTCTCCTCTCTGTCTCTCTCTTTCTTCTCTCTCTCTCTCTCTCTCTCTCTCTCTCATCTCTCTCTCTCTCTCTTTCCTGTTCTTTGCTTTTCTTCATATTTTGTAGTGTAAGCCAACATTATACAATTTAATTCAAAACATTGCCTTTACATAGCCCAATCTTTATTCTCTTCCTTCACTTTTTTCCCTTTTTCTGGACCTTTATACAGGTTCATTTTTCCCTATTCATTTCTGCTAAGCTTTTTGTTTGGTACTTTCCTCCATCCAATTTCTTGTATACAGTCCTCCCATTGCCAAACTTTAATCCCTCCTTTTCTTAGAATACTTTTTATATCACTATCCATTTCCCTTTTCTTGAATACCTTTTCATCATGTCGATCAAATCTACTTTCATTTATTGGCTATGCACTATTATTTTTTTTTTATAAATCAATTGTCCTCTCTTCTTTTTCTGCACCCAACGAGGCCTGCAGAATTGTGTTTGCCTTCTTTCTTTTCAAAATGCATTGCAATAAGCGAAGTTTATGTATTTCTTTTCCTTTTGACTGCAAAAATTTCCTATTTAAAGTTCTATTAACCTTATTTCAACTTTCTTGCATGCCTTTTCGAGGGTCAGCTTTTCCCTCATATCTATTGCCAACAGTTATCAGGTCAGCTTCAAGTCGCATTTCTGGCATATATTTATTGAAGGTCAGTTTTCACTCTTCTTTTCTTGCATATATCTCCATTTCACTTGTCATGTTTCCTTTATTCTTCTCTTGCATATCATATATCGAGGGCTTTTCCGAAGCTTGTGTTTCTGACCGTTGTAAGCCAGACTCTTGAGAGAGAATAGTTATTGACTAGCATGGGTTAATGCGTTTTTGATAAAGGATATGCAGAAAGTTTTCCATCCCTAAACACCGATAATATTATATATATGTATTATATTATATAATATATAATATATGTTATAATATATTATATATATAATATAATATATATATATATATATATATATGATATATATAATATATATATATATATCATAATATATATAACTATACCTATGTATAGTATGTATACCTATAATATATACTACCTATAATATATTATATATATTATATTAATAATATTATATTTTATATATATATAATATTATATATATATTAAGTAATATATATATAATATATATATATATATATATATATTAATACAAATTCTAATTAACTATTAACCAAATTTGTAAAATACATTCCGTCGTGGTAAAGCGGAATAAGAATTAAAAATCCATTTCCCTATTTTCCACGGTCTCACCCGCATATGTTTGTTTTGTGAGGGAAAGTGATAGGAACAATATCTAGCGGAATTGAGAGGGAAGTATTGCCATATTATCATTAAAATACAATCAGTTGCTTGGAATTCAGAGTACTGCAACGATGCCAAAACTCTCATAAATAAAGGCCTTCCATTTTTCACCTGGAGTTATTCATGATACTTGAACGGCGATAATATAAGATGAAATTGAAAAAAATCGGTAATTTTTTGAAAACGCCGAGAATGAAAATAGTTTTGACAAATCAAATGTCAGAGAAATATTGAATAAGGAAAAAGATGATTATATTATTCTGTGCTGATTTTAATTAAATAGTCTTAACTCAAACAATAACGTTAACCCTTTCTTTATAATTGGGAGGAAACGGTTTCTTAGTTTCAGATAATTAGTAATAATAATTAATCAAAATATTAATTATATTAATAATAATTAATAATTAATCACAATAATATAATAAATAATAATAAGAATAATTAATAATATAATAATTAATAATAATAATAATAATAATATAATAATTAATAAATATAAATTAAATAATAATAATAATCATAATAATAAATCATAATTCATATACATAATCTAATCATAATCTATCATAATCTAATCGATAACAAGAACCAATAATCAATAACAATAACCAATAACAATAATAATTAATAAATATATAATAATAATAATTAATAATAATAATAATAATAAAATAATAATATAATAATAATTAATAATAATAATAACAATAATAATGAAAATAGAAAATTAAAATATGCAAGCGGAAAAATTGAACCGAACTGTTTATGAGATTTTAACTTTGCAATTAAATCTCTCATCTCTCTTCTCTCTCTCTCTCTCCTCTCCATCTCTCTCTCTTCTCTCTCCTCTCTGCTCTACTCTCTCTCTCTCGTAATCGTCGCGCTGCTGTGTTTTCTTTGGTGGGTTTGTTCGTGCGATGAGTTGTGTAGGTAAGGCCAACATGTATTACAATTTATCGAAAACATTGCCTTTATGAGCCATCTTGTATTCGCTTCCTTCGCCTGTTTTTTACGTTTTCTCACAATGCTTCTTCAAGTTCATTGCCCGCTCCGGTTTGGGTGCTGCGATACGTTCTTTAGTGGGTACTGTCACTTTGTCGCGTGCTGTCGTGTATTTTCTTGTATTACAGTTCTCATTGGCAATTTTATCCTCTGTTCTTGGGCATAATTTTTTATGGGTCACTTTCGTGGCCGATCTGCCCTTTTTTGGATGCGGTGTTGTGTGCTGATGGTTCAACATTCATTCTTCTTTTCCTTTTTATTATTTCTTCCTTTGTGCATTTGCACTTATCTCCAGAATTGTTTCCTCGCTCGTCTTTCCACGCAATACGGCAAAGTGCGAAATATTTTTTCCTTTTCTTTATTTTTTTTGGCTGTAAACCTTGATGTTAAGAATCGACTGTAACTTTTTTCGATTTCTACATACCTTTTCGAGGTCAGGCTTTCCCTCACTTTATTCAACAGTTATCAAGGTCAGCTTCACATTCGTATTTCTTGCATATATTAAGAGGTCAGGTTTCACCTCCTGTTCTTGCATATTCCGATTTCACTGTGTCACGCTTTCCTTTTTTCTTCTTCTTGCAGTATCATTATCGAGGCTTGTTCCAAGCTTGGTTTTGAGCTTGTAGGCCAGAGCTCTTCGGGGAATGAGTTATTGAACTAAACAGTCAAGTACTGTTTATAGATATGCAACGCGAAGTTTCGCATTCCTCAAACCACCGTATACTATATATATATGATGATATAGATATAAATATATATGATATATATATGATATATATATATATATATATATATATAATATATATATATAATATATATATTATATATATATATATATATATATATTTATATATTATATATATATATATATATATATATATTACAATTTAATAACTATTAACAATTTTAAACACCATTCCGGAAGGTTAAAGGAAGAAAACAATTCAAAATATCAATTTTCAAGGCTTCGAAAATCATTATTAGGGATTATATTACATATCTTAAATACAAGCATTTCTGGAATTCAGTACTGCAAACGTTGC
Organism: Trachelipus rathkii; assembly: GCA_015478945.1. Lineage (NCBI taxonomy): Eukaryota > Metazoa > Arthropoda > Malacostraca > Isopoda > Trachelipodidae > Trachelipus > Trachelipus rathkii. Next base: position 21,245 of record JABUQX010016611.1, on the reverse strand, counting down.
CAAATCTCATAAATAAATCCTCGCTTCCTTTAACGTTAATATATGAAGAAGAAAGTCGAATAATTTTTGTAACAGGAACGAAAATAGTTGTAACAAATTAATTGTTTAGAATATTTTATAAGGAAAAAGGATGGATATATATTGTGAGAGAGAGTAACGAAGTAGTTTTTAAATTCAAACAATATATTTTGGGATATTGAGAATTTGCAGAAGTGGTACTTAGATATCAATATACTAATACTAGTACTAAACTAATAATAATACTAATTACTAATACTAATACTAATACAATACTAATACTAATACTAATACTAATTTATTAAAAATCATAATAAGAATTTTAATATAATTTTTTTTCTTAATTATTTTATATTTTTTGTAAAAAGTGAAAATATAAAAACAATAATATTATTAATAATGTTATAATAAAAAAAATAATAATAATTATTATATAATTTATTATTTATATTAATATTATCTTTATATTATTATTATTATTATTATTATTATTATTATTATTATTATTATATTATTATTATTATTTTATTATTATATAATATTATTATTATTATTATTATTATTTATTATTACTATTATTATTATTATTATTATTATTATTATTATTATTATTAATATTAACTATTTATTATTTTATTATATTATTATTATTATTTTATTGATTATTATTATTAATTATTAGTATAGTAGGTAGTAGTATTAGTCAGTGTAGTAGTAGAAGACATATATCATTCGGTTTTATATTTTAATCTTAAACTATTCTCATTTTTGTGAATCTCAGTTGTTAATTGACAGCAGTCTGAATTTTAGAAAACTTATTTGAAAGATTGAAAAACGTTTTAAAGACGAAAAAAAAAAAAATAAAAAAAATTTATAAACGAGAAACAAATTTTGGAAAATTTATGAAGCCGATCAATGATACTGGAAACATTTGAAGACTCAGATGTATGGCACATAAAACATTTGCCTTACCGAGAATCCCCCACCCCTTATACCTGACCAGTGGTTTCGTGGAAAATGAATAAATTATTTCACCATCCATGATATAAAGTTAGAAAAAAGGAAGTGTCTCACCAACTATAATTTTTATTTTTTTTAAATGTAAAAAATATAAGTCGCGAACTGCAAGGTTTACATTATTAGTTAGTTAACTTTTTTAAAAAAACTTCGTGTGCATTTGACGAAATTATGAATATTCGCAATTTCCGATACGGAAATAGGAAATTTGGTAGTGCGGGTTTGAAAAAATGTTTCCAACAATTAATTGTATGTGTTGAAGACATTATTTAAACAGGAAATTAAGAAAGGATTTTATAAACTGAACTAAGGTTTGTATTTTTTGGTGGATATATGAGTGTGGTGTGTGTGTATGAGCGCTCACTTCCATCCATTAAAATTTATTCTGGAGCCATAAAATTTAAAACAAGATATTTAAATGGTGTTACTTAAAAAAAAAATTATGCAAGCGAAATGGACCCCACTTGCTTTAATGATTTTTACTCTGCATAAAAATCTCTCTCTCTCCTCTCACCCTCTGCCTCCTCTCTCTGTCCTCCTATCTCATTCATCTCTTCTTCTCTTCTCTCATCTCTTTCTCTCTCTCTCTCTTTCTCTCTCTCTCTCTCTCTCTCTCTAACTCTCACTCTCATACTCTCTCTCTCTTCTCTCTCTCTCTCTCTATGTCTCACAAAAAACCCCTCTCATTTCTCCCTCTCTCTCTCTCTCTCTCTCTCTCCTCTCTCCCCCCCTCTCTCTACAAATCTCTCTCTCTCTCTCCGTTCTCTTTCCTCTCTCTCTCTCTCTCTCGCGCTCTTTTTCTTTCTCTCTTTCTCTCTCTCTCCCTCTCTTCATTCTTCTCTTTCTTCTCTCTCTCTCTCCTCTTCTCTCTCTCTCTCTCTCTTCTCTCTCCTCTCTCTCTCTCTCTCTCTCTCATCTCTCTCTCTTCTCTCTTTTCCTTCTCTTTCTCTTGTTTGATAAGCCTCGGCTCCATCGTCTCTCTCTCTCTCCTCAGTTTCTTCTACTCTCCTCTCTCTCTCTCCTCTCTCTCTCATCTCCTCTCCCAAGCTCCCTCTTCCCTCTCTCTCTATCACTCTTTCCTCTCTTTCTCTTCTTTCTCTCTCTCTCTCTCTCTCTCTCTCTCTCTCTCTCTCTCTCTCTCTCTCCTCTCTCTCTCCTCTCTCTCTCTCTCCTCTCTCTTCTCTCTCCTTCTCTCTCTCTCTCTCTCTTCCTGTTTTCTTTGTTTTCTTCAAATTTTGTAGTGTAAACCAACATTATACAATTTAATCAAAACATTGTCCTTTATGAGCCAATCTTTATTCGCTTCCTTCACTGTTTTTTCCTTTTTCTCGCATGACTTCTTCAAGTTCATTTTCCTCTCCATTTTCAGCATATGCTTTTATAGATCACTTTCCTCCTCCATTTTCTTGTATACAGTTCCCATTGTCAATTTTATCCCTCCTTTTCTTGGCATAATTTTTTTTATGTGTCACTTTCCACTCCCTTTTCTTGCATACCTTTTCATGGTCAACATCATTCTTTCTTTTCCTTCTAATTATTTTTTAGATCGAATTTCTCTTCCTTTTTCTTGTCATATATCTTCCAGAATTATTTCCTCCTCTCTTTCCACGCATACGCAAATTAGAATATTTTTTCTTTTCTTTTTTCTTTTGCTGTAAACCTTATTTAAAATCGACTTAACTTTTTTCATTTCTTAACATCTCTTTTTCAAGTCAGCTTCCCTCACTTTTATTGCAAACAATTATCAAGGTCAGCTTCATTCGCATTTCTTGCATATATTATGAAGGTCAGTTTCACCTTCCTTTTCTTGCATACCCATTTCACTGTCAGCTTTCCTTTATTCTTCTCTTGCATATCATTATCGAGGCTTTTCAAAGCTTGGTTTCTGACGTGTAAACCAGACTCTTTGATAGGATATGCAGGGTAAGCTTTCCATTCCCTAAACACCAAATATATTATATATATATTAATATATAATAATTTATCTATCCTCTGTATATATATATATATTATATATGATATATATATTATACATCTATCTACTATAATATATATATATATATATATATGTAAGGGCAGTTTCTCTACCCTTACTATAATAACTATGTATACTTGATATATGCATCCGTACATTAAATTTTAATTATTATTTCATTGTATAAGAGAAATATTTAACGATTCTTTTGTGAGGGCACTTTCAAATGTAATGGACTGCCACGGAAACGTGAGTCCAAACGGAATGCCCGGGGTATAAGGGAATAAGAGCCAGTTAGAATGCCTGGCACTCAGGGGAAGCGGGGAGTGAGACTTCAAGTTACAAGAAAAGAAGTCGTGTTGAGCTTCGGCTCGCTAAAAGCCGGAAAATTGTGTTTTGGTTATAAATTTATAATATCAATCCCCACTAATCTTAATTACTGTGAACTGGCCTGGTGTTATTTAAAGGATTGATAGCATTATTAATTATTCTTAGCATTGATATCATTATTTACTGTGAACTGGCCTTGTGTTATTTAAAGGATTGATAGCATTATTAATTGTTCTTAACATTGATACCATTATTTACTATTCGATTTAATATGAAATTAAAAATAAGAAGTACTATTTCTTTTATTAACCACTGTATTAACTCTTCAAGGTTTTTTACAGAAGAAATTGTGACTCCAGAGTGACGTGAACAAACGCAAAATCATAATAAACAAAATTTTTATTTGATCAGTTGAGTGAAAATAAAAAAAAATGAGGAATTACTTCTTATCTTTATTTCTAAAATTAGTTAAATTGAATAGTAAATAATAGTATCAGTGTTTAAAAACAATTAATAACGCCATCAATTCCTTAATTCACAATAGGCTAGTTCACAGTTATTAATAAGATTTATGAAAGTTAACACAATAATTTCTGTAACCAAAATACAATTTTCCGGTCTTTTAATAAGCTAATGGTTTACACAATCTCTTTTCTCATGACGTGAGGTCTAACGCATCTCTCTTCTTATGGTATGAGACGCTAACTGGCTCTTATTTCCTTTAATACCCGGGCATTCGTTTTGACTCACGTTTCCGGCGGCAGCCCTTAATTACATTTGAAAGTGCCCTCACAAAAGAATCGTTAAATATTTCTCTTATACAATGAAATAATAATTAAAATTTAATGTACGGATGCATATATCAAGTATACATAGTTATTATAGTAAGGGTAGAGAAACCTGCCCTTACACGTTTTTTTTTTTTTTTTTTTTTTTTTTTTTTTTTTTTTTTTTTTTTTTTTTTTTAAAATTTTATTTTTAAAATATTATTAAAACAAAATAAATATAAACAGACCTTATTAATTCTACAATATCCCATTACAAATTTGATTTCGTTTTTATAACCTCTATTACATAACATAAGACCGCTTTCAATTTGTTTACATCGATCTTCACGCCATGAAATTTATTATAAAGTATTCATAATTCATTAAGGCCCTTCTTTAAGAAATTTCACCCAAAATTGAAACAAGAAACAAGATGACTCGTACAACTTGGCCTGAAGTATCAAGCCCCAACCCTCCTGTCCCTCACGAATTTCTCCAGAATGGGGGAACAAGGGAGGCAGACAACCTTTCTCAAAATGGACAAGGAGAATCTTCAACTCACGAAAACAAGATAGACCACTTGATAGCTATACAGAAAAAAACCACGGAAGAAATGATTTCTCTAATTGGAACAATCACAGACCTAATGAAAACAATATGCGAGACTTCAAGAAATTCTTCAATCAACATTGACAATCAAAATTCGATACAGGGAAACGTAGAGGACCCCCTATAACTCGATCGACAAAACAAGGGGGAATAAATACGTGGCGGAAAAATTTTAATAATAGAGGTAAAATTTTTAGTAGAAATGGGTTTTACAATAATCATTATAATAATAGTCACAATAATAACTTTAATAGTAGAGGATGGTTTTATAATAATAATCATAATAATTTTAGTAGAAATGGTTTTTACAATAATCATTATAATAATAGTCACAATAATAACTGCAATAGTAGAAGATGGTTTTATAATAATAATCACAATAATTTTAGTAGAAATGGTTTTTACAATAATCATTATAATGATAGTCATAATAATAACTATAATGGTAGAAGATAGCCCTATTATCTGACGGTGGTAGAATGAGAGTAAGTTTCTTTAGTCTTTATTTAATAGTCACAATACGTATGGAGTTTTCGTGAAGTGATAAATTACAATGAGCTTCACTTGACAATGAGTACAATAGTAAAGGGTACTTTTAATAATTATAATTATAGGCAATATAGAAATGTTAATCATAATAATGTTTATAAATGGACTAGATCTATCAACTCTGATAATAATTATAATAATAGAAATATGAATCATAGTGGAATTTGTAATAATTATAATTATAATAGAAACGCATGTTATAATAATAGGTATAAATATGTTAGAAATACTGACTGTAATAATGAACATGCTAGTAATAGAACTTTTAATTACGATAACGAAATTAGGGACGAGGATGTTAATGGTATTGCTGTAACTGCTATCTCAGAGAGCGACTCTGGTGGGGGAGTGGTCGTTCCCCCCAATGAACCAATTCATTCCCCTGCTGAGACAGGAGAAAGCACGGAGGCAGAAGCTGATGTTATTTCAGTTTGTAGCTCTTCTCATGCGAAGCAGCAGAGTAACTTGAGTACAGATATAGAAAACGGGATATTTGAAAATACTGTAATGACTGAATCGCGGGGGGGGGGGGGGAAGAGTATCGTAGCGCTTATGATTTAATTGCCGGGGCGGGGGTGGGGGAAGAACGAAGAGGACATGGAATTTTATTCCACAAAAATAATAATAATAATAATAATAATAATAATAATAATAATAATAATAATAATAATAATAATAATAATAATAATAATAATAATAATAATAATAATAATAATAATAATAAAAATAATAATAATAAAAATAAAAATAATAATAATAATAATAATAATAATAATAATAATAATAATAATAATAATAATAATGATAAAAAAAAAAAAGCAGAAACAACGGTAATAATATAATGAAAGAATAATAACCGATTATGATAATGACACTGGGTCTTGTTGTTGACAGCCAAAAAATATGATGGTGTTTAATTGGACTAAATTCGGAACGAAAAGGAGATACGACTGTTTTAAGAAAAATTGTGTTAATATTGGAACTAAGAGGGCGATTTTTATGAATTTTTATTCCATTACGGATAGGAGGAGTATGAATAGTTATTTAATAGATTGGGGAAGTTCTTTAAATTTAATACGACCCTCAGATGCTGATAGGAGTGGGGGTGTAATGGGTTCTGTGACTGCGGCTAACGGGACATTGATATCTATTTATAATAAGAAATTAATTAAGATTGACATTGGGCTTGGAAGGCAATTTGAATTATGTGCATTCGCTGCAGAGATTAATTTCAATATTCTGGGTATGGCTTTTTTGGAAAAGTATGGGTTCATTATTGACTTCAATTATCATTACATGATTGACCCCGAAACACTTCGTAAAGTTTCAATAGATGATGAAGCTTCTAGCTCCTCACGCCAAATGCGAAATTCACTCTTGCCTTTATCTTGTCTCAAATTGATGGAAAATACATTGTAAGAAGGGCCTTAATGAATTATGAATACTTTATAATAAATTTCATGGCGTGAAGATCGATGTAAACAAATTGAAAGCGGTCTTATGTTATGTAATAGAGGTTATAAAAACGAAATCAAATTTGTAATGGATATTGTAGAATTAATAAGGTCTGTTTATATTTATTTGTTTTAATAGATATAATACAATTAATAACTTTTACAAATTTTGTCAATACATTCCTCGAGGATAAGGAAAACAATTCGAATATTCCATTTTCAAGGTCACATTATGAGGGATTATTGCCATATCTTAAATACTGGAATTCATTACTGCAGCGTGCCAAATCTCTTAATAATAAATCCTCGTTTTCATTGAAACGTGGAATAATATGATGAAAAAGTTCGAAAATTTTTGAACGGAGAACGAAATAGTGTTAACAATTAAATGTTAGAAATATTTTGATAAGGAAAAAGATGATATATATTCTGTGTTGTTTTAATTAAATAGTTTTAACTCAAACAATAATGTTAACTTTCTTTAAATTTGCAGAAATGTTTCTTAATTTCAAATAATAATAATAATAATAATAATAATAATACTAATAATACTAATATAATAATAATAATAATAATAATACCCATAAATCAATAAACAAACTAACATAATAATAATAATAATTAATAACAATAATTAATGTAATAATTAATAATGATAATAAATAATAATATAATAATAATAATAATACTAATATAATACTAATTACTAATACTAATACGTAATACTGATATACTAATACTAATACTAATACTAATACTAATACTAATACTAATACCAAGTTTCAGATAGCTAACTCAGACAATTATTCATATAATTTATTATTTTTATTATTATTATTATTATTTATTATTTATTATTTATTATTATTATTATTATTATTATTATTATTATTATTATTATTATTATTATTATTATTATTATTATTATTATTATGATTATGTATTATTTTATATTATTATTATTATTATTATTGTTACTTATTATTATTATTATTATTATTATTATTATTATTATTATTATTATTATTACTTATTATTATAATTATTATTATTAATTATTAATTATTATAGGGTAGTAGTTAGTAGTAGTAGTAGTATTAGTAGTTAGTAGTAGTAGCTAGGAGTAGTAGTAGTAGAGTAGTAGAACTTTAAATTGGGGTTGTTTAATAGTAGTAATATGTGGTTTTGTATTTTGAGCTTAACTATTTTATTTTTTTGTATTTCTCATTTGTTAATTAAGACCGCAGTATTAACAGAAATATTTAGGGAAACTTATTGAAAAAGATCGAAAAAAAACATTTTTAAAGAGGAAAAAAAGAAAAATAAAAAAAATAACAAACGAGAAACAAGTTCGGTAAGAATTTATGAAAGCCGCTCGATGAACTGGGAAACATTGAAACTCAGATGTTGGCAACACAAACATTTGGCTTACGTACCCAACCCCCGTGTACACCGACCAGATGATTCGTGGAGAAATAATAAATTATTTCATCATCGTATGATTATAAAGTTGTAAAAATTTGGAAGTTCTGACAACTATAATTTTATGTTGTTTAATAACATGTAAAAATTGGTCGATCGTGAAGGTTTTAGACTATGGTTAAAAGTCATTGTAAAAGGCTGTTATTTATGTTTATTTAACTTTTGATATTTGATGTAAGATTATGTGATATATCGCAAATTTTCCGATAGAATAGAATAATTGGTAGTCGCGGTTTGAAAATATTGCTCCAACAATAAATTAATGTGTTGAATAATAATAATATATAATAATAATAGTCAGACTTAGTGCCTTCCAAGGCCCGTGAGAATTTTTTAATTGCGTTTTGTAATTTAGGTCTCCCTCCTCGCGCCCTCCTCCTCTCCCTTCCGCCCCCTCTCTTCTCGACGAATAAAAAAAAGCGAAGCTTTTTTTTCGAAACTAGATAAATAATGATGGATTATAACTCCTCTAAATATAATTAAATGTATAAATAAATAAATAAATAAAATAAATTGAAATAAGATAAATAAAGGTATGTTTACAAACTGTGTTATATGTGTTCATAGTGTGTTTTTACACCTTCCCCTACACCTACACACGCATACATAGATTCGCTATATATATATAATATATAGTTAATATATATATATATATATATATATTATATATAATATATATATATAATAATATATATATATATAATATAATATTATATATATAATATTATAATATATATATATATATTAGAGAGAGAGAGAGAGGAGAGATAGAGAGAGAGAGAGAGAAATAGAAGGGAAATTTAACGTTTTTTGTTCAGCTGGGAATCGTTCGCTCGCCCGCCGATGACCCCCACCCACCCGCCGCCCCGTCAGAAGCGAAGGCTGAACCGCAGAGTTGTTGAGCTCTCCATCCCTTAAGAATCGTATTTAGCTACTGAAAATTCGTTGGCGGTGTTTCTTTTTTTTTCTAAAAATCGTTGGCATGCGTGAGAATTTTTGAAAGGAGGAGGAATTAAACGCTTTTTTTTTCGCTGTTATTATTATTATTATTATTCTTATTTATTATTTTATTATTATTATTATTTATTATTATTATTATTATATTCTTTTTACTATTATTAATAAAATAAAATAGGGTAAAAAAGCAATTTAGTTTTTTTTCTCATCTTTTTTCTTTTTTTTTTTTCATTATTAATAAAAAAATACATTTATTTTGTACAAAATACACATTTACATTTACAATATAATGGGTTATATATATTAGTATTTATATATGATATTAGTATATATATATTTATATTATATTGATATATATATATAATATATATATAATATATATATATTATATATTATATATATATATATTATATAATATAGTATATATATATATATATATAATAATATATATATATAATATAATGTACAATAGGAAAGTTACATAGAGTTTCGAGGAGGACCTCTGTATCCGCAAAAGGTATAGTTCGAGCAGTGTTTATAATAAGAGCCCTCTTTGTTGAAGTCATTCTCAGCTTCTTTGTGCCTTTTCTGATTGATACCTCTCCTTTCTTAGTAGCCCTAAAAGTCATTGAAGGAGTTTTAACTTCCCTATATCGTCCGCTTGTATTCACATACGGTTTATCTGAATCATCTAGATTGAAAACCTTATTATGAAGGGTGGGATCTCCTTCCTTTTCTCTCATTTGTTTAATTGCAATTGCTGTTAGGTCCTTATCTTTTATAGCGTTGTAATACTCCTCAGCACCCATAAGCCATTCCCTCACTTCGTTGTCAGCATCAGCTTCGACTTTATCTAACACAATTTTGAACATACCGTAAAAATTGATAATATCACTACTCGCATTACTCAATGTTAATCCCTTAGCTTTCAGAATATGGTCGATGCTACCATCAGGTTTTATAAGCCGAACAGCGTAAGATTTAGGGCCTGTGCAAACAAAGCTGTCGGCTGTAATACCAGCACCGATTTCGTCGGTCAAATCCCCAAGGAACCTTCCTGTTTCGGGTACGACATCACCTTTTTTGGCTACAAAGATGCAACTGTCGGTGTCGCAATACAATACCCTTTGACCCAGTTTTTCCATGAGTTTGTACAATTTGACTCTTGCATGAGCAGTAGTGAACGCGGCGATAGCAAGATTTGTTGAACTTGAAGTATTATAAGCATAAACAGTGTAGCGTACAGAAACTATATGTTTTTGTCCAGCTACCACTACATTTACGATTTCCAAATCGGCCTGTTTTGCCAATGCCCAGACTTCGGCGTCACTATGACATATGATGTCTTCTGTAGCAGGTGCGCGTTCCGCCATTTTTCCCCAAAGAGAATTAAGACATAACTTTGCAATGAAACGGAGACCTGGATTGTTCTTGATATTAGCCTTATCTAGTTTAACACCTTCAATTCTTTCAAAAGCTTCGATGAAAATATGAAGTTTGTGGTGGTTTATCTCGGTGGTGCTTTCTTGGTACCCTGAAGCCTCAGTTTTCCATTTCAGGAATGCTTTCACGTAGTCTGTGAACAAGCCAACCATAGGTTTGAATTTCCAAATTTCAAAGATCTTGGTAATCTTGTACCCTTTTTCAACAGCCAATTTTAGTTCGGGTGTTGTGTAAACACCCTTAATCTCGCGTTGTCTTTCTGTGTGAGTGCACAATCCTTCATATCCTTCTTTAGCGCATGTTCGACATAGAGTAAATATCAATCTTTCTTTATATCTCCCTGGTAAAACAGGAATGTATAAGTTTTGAGGAGGTAAAACGCTAACGTAAGCCACCCCGAAATATTTCTCATGCATGTTTGCTATGTATTCAGGAATGCTAGGGATATCGCTTCCTACAAGTTTCGTAGGGATACCTGTAGGGAACTCTTGAGATTTTTGAACCCAGGGGTACAACGATGTGAAATCTAAGTAATAAATTTTGTTAGCACCGTCTGTGGGAGGGAAGTAATACACAAATGGCTCTGTACGACCTCCATACAGAGCATCACCAATAATAAGTCTATGATTGGCGACATCGTTACCTATTCTATTGACATACGGTTTCAGAAGTTCCTCTTCTTCTTCTTCTTCTTCAGGGTCAGCGTGAAGTATTCTTACCGTGCACTCATCTTTCATTTTTTTCCATTCGCATTCCCATACCCTCACAACTTCAAACCCCGCTCTTCTGTACGATTCTTCTTGTAGCATAGTCATTCTATACCTGTCCAGACTGGAGACACCTCTATGTTCTAGTTTACCATCTTCACAACTCTGATGACCGTGCCAAATACAGCCATGGAACAAGTACACTATGCGTTTCTTTTCCACTGGTCTAGCACCGGGTACAGATGCAGCCTCATCCATTTCCTTCCATCGCTGTTCATTCCGAGGTTTCAACTGGTTGTCCACTTGAAGCTGTCTGAGGGTAACAAAAGCATCTCCATCAATAGGTGTATAATCAACAACAGGGACCTCTGTGTATCCATCAGGATATACGCATTTATTCTTAAGCTTAAACACACGCTCACCACCATTCCGCGCATGGGTTATCCTTTGACCTGTATACTTCTCCATGAACGCTATCCATCGAATACCTTCATACGAATAATTTTTCTCTCCATCTCGACTGATATGAGCAACAGTATTAGATTTCATATAATGGGTTTTAAAAACTCTAAAACAAAGTGAAGCAATTGTACAACATTCTGTTAAACAATCTATTTGGAACATTTCAATAAACATCTTCCGGAATTTTTCAAAACTTCGACGTAAAATGTCAACATCCTGTACACAATATTTAGTGCATTCAGATTTAATATCATACTCTCTATTTTCGAATGAGCTATACCATTCGGTAAATTCTCGTTTCTCTACCTCATCCATTCGCTCAGTTTCAAATAACCCTCTAGCAGGTATTCGACCAACATAATTTACATTATCTAGGGTAAGAAATCTGTATGGGAAGAATCCTTTAGCTACATTCACCTTCAAGCCCCCATCATTTCGGTAACTTCTTTCAAGCACAGGGCATGTATAAGAGGGTATCTTTAAATGTTATATTATGCTGAGCTGTTTCAATAAGTTTGGGGGGGGGGATTGAAAAAATTTTTTTTTTTTTTTTTTCTTTTTTTTTGGTGGGGGGGGGGGGGGGGGGGGGGGCCTTTTTCGGGTTTTACCAGGGGGGTACTAGAAACACTAGCCCGGGTTCTTGCTTAATAATTACTGACACAAAAATTGTGTGTCAAACTTTCCCTCCATATGAGCTGCTACTTTATGATTGCGTCTTTCTATGTTTTCCGAAAAAACTGAATAATAATTTATAAATTATCGACTGGGCACTTTCAGACATCAATTTTCAGCATTCAAATCCAAATGAAAGATTTCCTGACGTTTAAGTCCCGCATGTCTCACACTGTTCATTCCTTAATTCTTTTCCGCTGCATTTATAACACACCAGCATGCTCACAAGCAAGTATGGTACCATATCAACAACTGATTTTCCGTCGCCTTGATCCTGCTCGTTGTGGTTATACGTTTCCAAATCATAATAAAATGTATAAACATTTTTATTTTCCTGCCATTTCTCTTCTTTCTTTTTCAAGGTTTTCATGAAACATTTATGAACTCCTTTATTAGGATTATACTTCACATCGCAAACTCTGCACTGTATATTCACACAGTCATGTTGAATCTGGCCTTTATTATCAGCTATTTTCATTGTATCACACAGCTCACAAATTTTTATTTTCTTACAGACAAATTTGTTATTTTTTCTATGGTTCTTTAGACATTCTTCGTTATAAAAGTTACGATTACATTCAGGGCAATACTTTAAGGGAATATTATTATCTTCAGCCGCTCCCTCCACATTCATAGTAACACTGTTTACAATTTTAATTATTCACATTTTGATGTAGATGTAAAACCATATTTGTTACAAAGCTATAACATTGTCTACAAAAAATTTGCCCTTTATGTTTTTAGGATTCACACTACCTATTGTTAATTTGATTTTATCATTGGGAAGAGGGTAATAATAATGAGTATTGACAGCATCATATCCAATTACATACAAATCTTTATCTCTGTCATTTTCTCTAGGTTTATAAACTACATGCAACTTTTCATCTTTATCGTTTCTGTAGACAAATATCCTACAATTTAAGACCCTCTCTATTATAGCAAATTTATCAACCGTCAAAGGGTCAGCATATTCTAATCCGCACAGATTAGCTATTTTCACTCCTAATTTTACTATAGTACCAGTGTCGATATTAGATATATTTTTTTTATGGGTAACAACTTTTACACAGGTAGCTATAGCTTTAAATCCACATCCAACTGCATCAATCCTCCTGTCATACCTACTTGCTAATAAATGACTTGTGATCAGCTCAGGATGGATAAATTTAATTTGACCAGGTATTATGGGCCCATTTCCTTCAGGGTTATGCAATACCTGGACTTCGACGATGAAATCACTGAACGTTGCTTTATCTCCTGACTGAAAGGCCTGTTCTAGTCGGGTGCACAAAGTTGACACCAAGTCATCATTATCTTTTACATCTTTATGGGCAAGGTTGACATGGAATTCGTTACGTGCACCATCATTGAAAGTAAACCAAAATCTTGCTTTGTATTCTCCATAGTTCACCTCCTTTTTTAGATGTTCAACAATAGCTCGAATGACCCTTCTGAAAGCATCCTCAATATCAAGACCTTGTCTGAACACATTTTCTTCATTCACCCTTATTCTGTATCGATGAGTATCAATGACCCCTGAATTTCTAGAGACAGCGGTCGTTGTAATTTTAAGTAATTCAGCTGTAAAAATCTTCATCATCATCATCATCATCATCATCACCACCACGTTTTCTTTTGTTATTCTTCTGTAAAAGAGAATCATTCATAAATATACTAGTAATAACATAAGACCTATCTTAACCTAACTTAACTGATTCTATCATTTTCTTATTGTTTTAAATAATTACAAATACAAGATTTCACTTAGTTTCTTACTTTAATTAATATTTCATTCAAACAATATATATTTATAAGAATTTTGCAAATTACACTTACCCCATCATCTGGACCATCATAAGGATCAACATCCATAGGTGCATCTCTGTGATCGTTCACTCCACTGGGACCTGCACCGGCATCGTTGACCCATGTAACTCTTTTCTTAGCATCACGATTTTGAAGACCACGTTTAGCACGAACAATTTTACGATCTTCACGGGGTGGTTCATCTTCTCTGGGTACACCATTATTATCAGATGAAGGATCGTTGTTGTTGTTGTTGTTGTTGTTGTTGTTGTGTTGTTGTTGTTGTTGTTGTTGAAACCTCCTCCTCCTCCACCGCCTCTGTTAAATCCACTAGTTTCGGCTATGTAGCGGGAAGGTTGAGGACTGTAATATGACAACAATACTAATTAATAATAATCATAATGATAATAATAATAATAATAATAATAATAATAATAATAATAATAATAATAATAATAATAATAATAATAATAAAACTTTCAGGAAAAATTAAATATTAAAAAGTTTTCAGAAAAAACTTACAACAAAAATTATTAAAAAATTTTCAAAAATAAATAAAACACTTTCAGAAAAAAAACTTACAACCAAAATAAATTATTAAAAAGTTTAAAAATAAATAAATAAAAAGTTTTCAAAATAAATATAACACAGAAAAATTTACGAAACAAATTATTAAAAAGAAAATAAAATTTGTTAAATTAAAAAATAAAATTTGTTAAATTTAAAAAATAAAAAATAACAAGACTTACCGCAAACATTTTCATAAGAGTGTGAATCTTTCCCGCGTTAAAAATATTGAGTTGTGCCATTCTGATTCTTTGCAAGAGCTTCTTAACAGGTATCACGAAAACAAGAACTGTAATAAAAATATTATTATTATTATTATTATTATTATTATATTATTATTATTATTATTGATTTTTTATTATTAAGTTATTATATTTTATTACCAATCACGCAACGGAAAACACACCTAGTAACTATCGCTCACTAAGATGTAGACTCTACGACAGACTGAATATAACTAACAGCTAACAACACCCAAGCATGTGTTATATACACCGTTTCCTCCCAAACATTACGAAATCCATATAACTCCGCCCTCTTTCAGAAATTTTCAAACCCTAACATGAAACATTAACCCCTCCAGCCATTTTGCATCTTTACGCTTTATATATATATAAGTTGAAATAAATATTGTTGTTAACAGTTTTGAATAAACATCGGTATGATGAACACCTTAGAAAAATTCGTGTTTAGATCCCCCTGTACATCTCTTGTGTGTGGTCCTACAGGATCTGGTAAGACTTTTGCATTGCTAAAGTTCCTAAAACACCCTGATCTATTCGAACAACTCCCTGTAAAAATAATCTGGTGTTACAGTGTGTACCAAGAAAAGTTTAACGAATATAAAGATGTGATTCAATTTCATGAAGGTATATACGATGTAAAGTCTTTGGAAAATATATACAGGGTCACAAAATTATTATCCTTGACGACTTGATGCATAAACTGAATGAGGATATAGCTGAAACTTTCACAGTCTTCTCTCATCATTTAAATGTCACTGTGTTTTTTATAACACAAAATATCTTTCATCAGAATAAATATATGAGAGATGTGTCTTTAAATACACAATATTTAATTTTGTTCGGTCAAAGAAGAGATGTAAGTCAAATCAATGTGTTAGCAAGTCAAATGTTTCCTATGCAAAGAAAAGAATTCCTGAAGGTATATAAAGAAGTTACATCCATCCCTCACGGTTATTTACTGTGTGATCTTCATCCTAAGAACACATACAGAGTACTGTTACGTACAAACATCTTACCTAACGAAACTGAAATTGTCTACATCCCTGAATAACAATGAGTAAACTGGTTGAAAAATATTTACCTGTTATAAAAAATTATAGGAAACTAAGTAATGCTGAAAAACGTAAACATCTAAAATGTACATCATTTACCCGACTCGTATGTGAAATTTGTCTTAACCTTATAAAAGGAAATGTTCCAATAAAAGAACATCAGAAACAAAAGTTACGTCGACATAGCAACATCCTCAGAAAACTTACACGTAAAAATAAAAAGAAGAATTTTTTTAAAGAAAATGAAACTGGTACAGACAGGAGGAGCCTTCCTCCCTCTATTATTTAGCATTGTAACACCGGTGCTGACTAAACTAATAATAATAATAATAATAATAATAATAATAATAATAATAATAATAATAATAATAATAATAATAATAATAATAATAATAATAATAATGAAGAAGGTAGTGGTTATGCCGTTTTCCGATTACGAAAAAATAAATAATATTACTGTACAACAGCAACAGCAACAACAACAGACTCAACCTACTACGTTATATGATCCTAAATTGGTACAAATGTCTAGTATCGAAAACGAGCTTGGCCAAATTTTAAATTCACATATGAACATTCACGATAAAAGAATAAAGTATCAGGAGATATTACAAAAGTTAATAGATTTGAAGGAAAAATACACCAACCAAAATGCCTCAAGTTCGGTAAATGAAACTGAAGAAGAAGCTGAAACTATTAAAGATTTTAAATCTATTTTAGAAAGCAGTCTTCCTGCAACTGTTAAAAATAAAGGAATAGCTTTATATAACACTTTAAAAGGTCAGATTAATTGGGACTCTAATGGTCAAATTGTAATAGATGGTGATCCCATTATAGGTTCAAATATCGTAGACCTAGTTTCTGATCTTGTACGTAATTGGCGAAGGAAACCTATCACAGGATGGGCTATAATAAAACAAAAATTAAGAACAATTAATTTTCCTAAAAGTTTAATATTAAATGTGGAACGTTTGGCTGATGTGGAAAACGTGTACTCTACACCTAGAGCTATGGCTTCGAGCTCTTCAGCTGTAATGACGTCATCACCCTCTCCTTCAGGACTAATAAAAAAACGAGCCCCCAAGAATCCCTATCCATCGGTAAACAAATTAAGGAAAAAGGCAAACATGAGTCGAGAATGGTTAAAAATGTAGGCCTGAGATGATATAAAACAGGTGTTCATTTATGGCTTAAACATCGGTTCAAACATGAAAGATTTTGAAAGACGCTCGCAGCTGTTCATTTTTTTTAGCCGTTATACTCCCCCATTAGGCTTACTGTTAGGTCTAAATTACGAACAGCATTCCTGAAAGCCTTTGTATAAACATGAAAGTAACCCTAAAGTGCAGCTGTTCATTTTTAGCCGTTATACTCCCCCATTAGGCTTACTGTTAGGTCTAAAATTACGAATAGTGTTCCTGAAAGCCTTTGTATAAACATGAAAGTAACCCTAAAGTGCAGCTGTTCATTTACGGATTAGGTTTCACCTTTAGGGTTGCCTGTTAGGGTTAGCATTCCTATTAGCTTTTGTATACATTTCTCTGATTGGTTGGTTGACGACCTCCCCTTTTTAGGGTTACAGAGTTCTCGTCGCTGAGGATGAAAGCATTCTTCAGTTGAGCGTTCGACTTTGCTGTGTCAACATGGTTTCTCTATTAAACACCAAGTTCGTAAACGATATTGTGTCATGGAAGATATCTCACCCCAAAGATATAGTGAGCTTTTTTTTCCGTCGTAAAATTAGTGGTGAACGTTACTTCACATGTTCCTCTCCACCTCATACAAATAACCGCCCTCTATTCTTATCGTGTGAAGAATTAAACCGCGTATTTGACGAAGTAAATACATGGGTGAACGAAAATTACGTTTCATCTAGCGTGACCAATTCGTGGGGTGTGACCATTGCACGAGGCGAAGCCAACGATACGAAAAGATTAACTCTTGTATTCTCTCTGCATAACAATATTGAATCCATTGACTTACGCAGTTGGTATAGAAGCACCCCTGAAGGAATATTCAGGCCCTCAAATTTCGGTTTCCAAATCGTGGGAAGACAAAATATTACAGCATTTATCAAGATGCGTGAAGAAATATTAAGACGGGATATCGATGTCGACCAACTAGACCATCTTATCAATACAGCCCATCGCTTACTATACACTGTGTACAATGAAAACTATATGTTTGACGCTCAATTAGCAGATGTCATGGACGTTATCGATATTGAAAAATTTACTTTTCATTGGGAAAAAGAAATGAAGACTCCTGCATATAAAGATCAAGACTTGAAAATATCGGCAAGAGATATTTATACATACGTGACAACGGACGGACTCCCTAGTCTCCGTCAGTATATTATAAATACACAGTATCTGCTAAGTCCTATGGCCCAAGCTCAAGCTTATTAAATATTTTGTGATTATTTCTTTTAAAATTAATTTTATGTGATTGTATTATATTTTAAAATATGCACATGTTGTAAGCATATTTAAACTACTTTTTTTTATCAAACTAATTTGTGTAAGATATTGTATATATAATTTTAATGATTAAAAAAAATTGCTTTTTTAAAAATATTTGTTTCCTTTTCCTCTTTTATTTATCTTATCTTATACATATATATAATGTTTTTTTGTTTTTATTTGTATTGATCACGATGGAGTAAAGGATACAGTCGAAAATATTAACTATGAACATGAAACAGCCTTACAGCTTTATGGAGGGCTTTTCAAGGTTCGCCATCAGAAGTTTCCTCACATTAATAAAAAAGAATTGAAAAATTATTTACAAGGGGAGGATGCTTTTACTCTACATAAACCTATTCGGAAAAAATTTCCTACACGGAAAACCATAGCCTCTCACTTAGATAACGTCTGGCAGTTAGATTTGACAGAGATGATAAAAATATAAAAATCTTACAATGAGGAGTATTCAATACATTGCTTTTTGTGATAGATGTATATTCCAGGTATTCTATGGTAAAGGCTTTAAAGATAAAAGATTCGAAAACTGTTGCTGAAGATGTGGAGAGAAAAATTATAAATGATGTTAACAGATATCCTCCAATTGATGTGGGACCAGATAAAGGTCAAGAATTTTTAGGGAAAGAGTTTCAAGAAATATTACAGAGTATGATATAGGGTACTACAACACATTTTCAGTTAATAAAGCTGCAATTGTGGAAAGAGTACAAAGAACTATAAAAGAAAGAATGCATAGATATTTCACGAAAATGAATACATTTAAATATATAGATATACTGCAAGACTTGGCTTATTCTTATAATAGGTCTTATCATAGAACACTTAAGAAGACCCCTCTAGAGACTGTAAAAGAACAAAAACCCTCAGTCCGAGTCGTCCTGTACAAAATAAAAGATAACCACAGCATTTAAATTAGAAATATTACGTGAGGTTCTAGGTCAGATGAAAATTTCAGAAAAGGTTATGAAGCTGGATGCAAGAGAAGTTTTTAAAGTAGATACAATCAGAGAATTCCCAAGAGACGTTTAAAATTATACTATCTTGAAGATTTAGTGGCGAACAAATAAAAGGAGGGTTCTATAAACAAGAAATACAGAAATACGCTTTGATCCTAAGAGTCACGAGTATAAAATAGAAAAAATATTAGGATCTAAAGAAAAGAAAAATTAAAAACAGTATCTTTGTCAATGGGTAGGTTACCCGCGAAGTTTAATAAGTTATATAAATGCTTAGTGAAATAAGAAACATTGATCAGTTTACTTTGTGAACATGGAGAGTGAAGATCATTTCTATTTAACGCTGCCTTCATCGGCTTCTATGGATCTGTATCCTGAAAATAAAATATCGGACTATACAACCCAATTATTGAACACTATAACTTTTGATCGAGAAATATATGAAGCAGGATTAAGTGAAATAATTCTCGACGCTGATATAGAAGAAATAATGGCCTCTTTCATACTTTGGCGTTTACGATATATTAGAAATGTTGTAATGTTAAAATGTATCCAACCAAATAAACCTAATATCGCAACTATCAAACGAGGCAACAATGAATATTTCGTTGAAAATTATTTATTAGAGCACGGTCACTATAAATCGGTTACCGATGTGTTCATAGACTTAAACAAAAAATTTGAAGAAAGTCAAATATGTACAGATTTAGTGTTTCTTGTTAATAAATCCGTTAACGAAGATAACGTGTTAATCACTTTAAAATCTCAGGAGCATGTGAACCTGAAAGATATAAGTTTATTTATGTTCCGCCCTTCAGGTTGGTTTCGTACTTGTTGTTACTCACATGTATACAAAATATCGAAATAATATCAAACCATCTCTAAAGGATCTAATGCGTTATATACCAACGAATGGAAGAGTATGTCTCAAAAAAAATGACACCAAGAATCATACATTTTGTATGTTTGCCTACTAAGATGTTTCAAGATCCAGGTATGGCCTATGATTTATACAGATATGTAGGACCATCAGTATGTAGGGAATACTAAAGCCTCTTTGTTAAGAGTAGTTCATTTTCCTAAAAGGTCGTAAAGTTATAAGCTTTCCTAATGTTCACTACTTACCTATGAGTAAGACCCAAACTGAGTTCAGTTTCGCGTTTATATAAGGACGTCGAGGCAAACCTTTACACATTCACAATTGGATACAGCAGTGTGTTAAAAGTACACATAAGAAGAAGCTCCGGGATAAATAATAATATAATGGAAAGAGAAAGAGTCTTCAGGGGTTCAAGAATGCGAGGGGATATGGTTTAGGAGGATTTTTTGCTTCGTTATTTTCGTAGAGCTATTTCCCCTGGTTAAATCAGGAGGGTAAAAATACCTCGCTAAAAAAACAGCCAGAAGCGGAATAAACACAATCCATGGATATTATGGGGGCGTGTCGACCCTCGTAGTGCTGTAAAACGTCGCCTAGCCGATGTTTCAGATGAAATGTTAGATGATGTTAAACGAAAACTACGACGTAAGATGACTGGTCAAGGTGTTAGAAAGGTGAAAAGACGTTGTATAAAACGTCTTAATAATAATAATAAAAAAAAGAAAAGGAAAAGTAAAAAAAAAAAACCTCGTAGCAAGAAACGTCAAAATAAAAAAAATAATAAAAAAAAAATATGCAAACGTAAAATAAA
>JABUQX010016610.1:0-55836 GCA_015478945.1 Trachelipus rathkii | reverse complement strand
AAAAGAGAGAGATTTCTATATTATTGTTTTTTTGTCTATGTTTTATTTTTTATTTTATATAAAATTTTAAACTTTTCGTTTTTTTCTCAAATACGATAGTGACGTTTCGTAATTAATACGATAGTGACCTCGGAGGGGATCAATCGAGGCCGGTTTCTATACGGGTATATTATTTTAATGAGTTTTGATTACCATAAAAAGACCTGAAGATCAACCGGAATATTTTCAGGATGGACTACTCGTTAGCGTATTAATTATTTTATAAACGGTTTATTCCTGTACGTTTATAAGTGAAGGTTAAGTCAAATTTGAAAAAAATTCTATTTTTTCGAGGTGACTTTTTGGAGAGGATTTTGATTAGACTTTTGAGTTTAAACGTTTCGATGACCGTCCTATTGGAAAATTATTTTGCTGAAGATTTTCCTAAGCGTAAAAATGGATTTATACGCGTAGAGTCATTTATTGTGGGCTTTTACGAAATCACTATAAGACGACGACGTTTCCGGTGTTAATGGGGTCGTGCAATATTTATTTTTTTTTTATTTAGTTCCCCTAAATAATTATTCATTGTAGAAAATGGAATTAAGGGAATAATATAAAAAAATTTAATAAAAATATATAGTATAGATGATGATAATAATAGACTTTAGGAAAATTAAGAAAGAAAAATCATATAATTGTGATAATGTTTATTATAATTCTTTACGACTTAAATTCGTAATTAATTTTTTTTTTTTTTGGTTTTTCGGTAAAAAAAAGGCTTAGGAACAAAATTTATTTTGCCATCTCGGAAAAGTAGAGAGGAATTTTTTGTGCCCGATGAACTTGGTAGGGTACTTTGATTTTTCTTCGTTATTTTGAGTGTGCAAAAATGTTAAAGCTAGAAGGAAATAAGCGTCGTGCTTTTTTTTTCTAATTATTTTTTATTTAGTTCTAAAAATTATTTTCCATAGAAAACTGAATTAAGAAAGATGCGGGAAGTCGTCGTCATATAGTAAATGCCCAAAATAAATGACTCTAAGCGTTTAGAATCCATTTTTAACGCTTAGAATCGTTAAGCGTAATAATCGTTACATAGTGAGTTTATCATGGAACCGTTTATAATAAAAGGTTTATTAAAATGTCTCCAAAAAGTTGATTCGGGAAAATTTTTTTCAAATTTGACTTAGACCTTGATTATAAATCGGTTACAAAATAACCGTCGCTTAATATAAATATACGCTAACCGATAGTTCATCTCTGAAATATTGCCGTTTGATGTTCGAGGTCGTTTTATGGTAATCGGAAACGTCATTATATTATAGTGACGCGGTAGAGGAAACCCGGCCTCGATTGATCCCTCCGAGGATCGTCTCGGTAATTACGAAACGTCACAATCGTATTTTGAGAAAAAAAAAAAGAAAAGTTCAAGGATAAAGGTATGATGAAAATTAGGAAAAATTAAGAATATAGAAAAAATAAATTAATGGTGAGTGAATACCTGAATATCAATTCTTTATATAAATATCGATGTAAGGAAATCTTAAAGGTCCCCACTTACGCTTCGATCGGGGCACAAAATAACGTATGTTCTAGGCGTTAAAAATGGATTCTAAACGCTTAGAGTCATTTATTTTGGGCTTTTACGATACGTCACTATATGACGACGACGTTCCCGGCAGTCTTTCTTAAATTCAGTTTTCTATGAAAAATAATTTTTAGAGGTAGCTAAATAAAAAATAATTAAAAAAAACAAAGCACGACGCTTATTTCCTTTAGGCTTTAAGCGATTTTTTGCTACACTTTAAAAAAGGAAATAAGTGTGTGTTTGTTTTTTTTAAATTATTTTTTTATTTATACCTCTAAAATTATTTTTCATAGAAAATGAATTTAAGAACCGCGGAAACGTCGTCGTCATATAGTGACGTTGTAAAGCCAAATAAATGACTCTAGCGCGTTTAGATCCTTTTTAACGCCCTAGAAATGTTAAGTAATAATCGTTCGATAGGTGACGTTTCATCGGAACCGTATATAATCAAAAGGTTTATTAAAAATGTCTGCAAAAAGTTGATCTTCGGGATAAAATTGAGATTTTTTTCAATTTTTGACTTAGACTTTGACTTATAAACGGTAAAAATAAAGTGCTATAATAAATAATAATAAGCCTTAACGATCAGTTTCATCTCTGAAATATTGCGTTTGATGTTCGAGTCGTTTTTATGGTAATCGAAAACGTCAATTATATCTTATAGTGAGCGTAGGAGGAACGCCGGCTCATTGTATCCCCCCTCGAGGATCGTTCGGTAATTAACGAAGTATAATCCGTATTTTGGAGAAAAAACGAAAAGTTAAGGATAAAAGGTTTGATGAAAATTAAGGAAAATTAGAACATAGAAAAATATTAATGGTGAGTGAATACCTGAATAATCAATTCTTTATATAAATAATCGATGTAAGGAAATTTAAGGTATTGCTTTGATGGGGCACAAAATAATTAAACTTTTTACTTTCGGGAGATGTTGCAATAAATTTTTGTTCCTAAGAGTATTTTTTTCGAGGGAGGTGTACTATACATAACATTATTTTCTTTTAATTTAGTCTCCTTAATTCAGTTTTCCTATGAAAATAATTTTTAGAGATAATAAAAAAAAAAAAATATATAATAAAAACAAAAATCGGATTTCTATAGGTTAAGATATTTATTAATAACACCTTAAAAATTAATAAAATCTTAGACCCCTACGGTTCTCTCGGGGCACGAAATAACGTTACTCTCTAACTTTTCGGGAGATGGTGATATTAATTTTTTTTTGTTCCTTAAGCGAGTTTTTTTAAAAAAGACAAAAAAAAAAATAATTAGGAAATTAAGTCTGTAAGAATTGTTAATAATAGTTATTCACCATATTAATGTTTTTATTTTCTTAAAATCTTAATATATTTCATATATTATCTTAATTTTTTTTATTAATATTTCTTCTATAGTTTAGTCTCCCTAATACATTTTCTACGATAAACAATTTTTTAGAGGTAATAATTAAAAATAAATATTGATGACACCATTTCTCGGAAACGTCCTCGTCATATAGTGACGTTTTGTAAAAGCCCAAAATAAATGACTCTACGCGTTTAGAATCCGTTTTTTACGCTTAGAACATCGTTAAGCGTATTAATCGTCCAAGTGACAGTTTATCTGAAGGCCGTTTATAATCGAAAGGTTTTAATTAAAATGTCTCCAAAAGTGACCTCGGGAAAAATTGAGAAATTTTTTTTCAAATTTTGACTTAGACATTCGACTTATAACTGGTACATGCATAAACGTACTATAATAATATTATTACCACTAACGATAGTTCGATCTGAAAATATTGCCGTTTGGACGTTCGGGTTCATTTAATGGTAATCGAGAAGTATTATATTATGGTTGAGCCGTAGAGGAAACGACTCGATTTATTCCTCCGAGGTTCGTCTCGGTCCTTACGAAACATCACTATCGTATTTTGAGTAAAAAACGAAAAGTTCACGGATAAAGGTATACGCTTTGAGCGATTTTTTGCTATAGATGATGATAATTAATTAAGGCTTTAAGAAAAAAAAAAAAATATCCAATATGTGTATACCTGATTATCAATCCTTTATAGACTTAGATTTCGTAATTATTTTTTTTGTTTCCCTCGAAAATAAAACTCGCTTAAGGAACAAAAAATTTATTTTGCACCATCTCCCGAGAAGTATAGAGTGACGTTATTTCGTGCCCAGAGTGAACCTTAGGAGGTATTCTTAAGATTTTTTTTACGATAATTTTTTAAAGTGTACTATATTTATATTTATATTTTTTATTGTTTAGTCTCCCTTAAATTCCATTTTCTACGATAAATAAATTTTAGAGGCAAGTCTAAGCACCTTACAGCTGCATTTAGCTTTCGTTGTTCGAAAACGCTTCGTTAACTAATAGACGGATCAAGATAAACGTCCACAGTTTCGATCTATTACTACGTTTAACCTTAAGGGGATACGTGAAGTCCTAGATTTCGTAATTTTTTTTGGCTTCCCTCGAAAAAAAACTCGCTTAAGGAACGAAAAAATATATTTTTTCCAATCTCCCGAGAAGTCAAAAGTAACGTTATTTCGTTGAACGATGATACGGTGAGGGTCGACCCTATGTCCTTTCAATGGCGGTCGGCCTATTAACTACATTATAACGAGGTTTCGAAGCTAAAAGAATGTCGATCTCCTTTCTTCAACGGTGGTCGTCATAGATTATAAGCGAAATGAGAATAATCTATATACTATGAATATTAAAGTTGCCAAAAACTGTCCAACTTTTTCACGACCCTTTTTCATCAACGTTAAAAATAGCCAAAAACACCACTAAAATCATTTCAACCTGATATAAATTTGAAATACCTAATAAATATATTATTTTACTTTTCCATTTTATCCCTCATTTATCCCTGTTACAAAATATACTATTAATTTTAAACATGTCTTTTTTGTCTCCCCTCATCCCTCTGTTTTTGGCCATAATATTCTCCAGTTTTACAATCACTTATTGGGCAACTTTTCTGCCGGTAAAACCACGGCGAACGTAGAGAGCGTCGCTTCACCGGCATTATCATTGCCCTCCTTTTTGACAATTTTTCATCCTGGCGAACGTAGCGAGCGAAACAAGCGAAGTGAGCCAGTTGCGAGTGCGCAGCACTCGCTCGAAGGCAAGCCCTAACGCTTGCGTTAGGGAGGAGCGTAGCGACGTTGCTTGTAATAATTAAAACTTTAGGAAAAATTCAGACACATATTTATGTATAAATTTTTTTCTGAAAATAAGAGTGTCTTTCATAAGAAAGGAATAGATATAGATATAGATTATAAGTTAAATATTAATGGTAATAATTAAAACTTCAGGAAAAATTGTGATAGGCATATTATATTTTCAAAAATATTTTTTTTGGAAAAATATGAAAGTGTCGTTTTATGAAAAACTAAATCTAAAATCTGAGAAATAAAATTGACTTTGAAATATTTTCGTGAAAATATTTTGTAGATTTACAATTATACTATGGCGTCATTTTAGTTCCCGATAAAACGTTACTATGCGAACAGCTAATGCGGCCGACAATAGTTTGTTCGGGGAAAAACGATGTTTGATTCATTTGATTATTTTTCGTTTCCCCGTTAAACCAAAATAAGGTATCGAGCTAGTGATCATTTGAAAGAGATGGTCGCGTTATAGAGACCTTTTTTTTTTATCTCGCTAATTAGTAACCGTTGGCGCTCTCCTCTCCCGAGAAATATAACGATGATAGATTTTCATTTAAAACCCAAAATGATTAAATAAATAAATAATAAAGTAAATAAATAATAATTGCGATATATCGAAACATATTATTTTCAATTTTGTAATCGCAAAAAATGTCCGAAGCCGATCTAATGCCCGTAACGAGCGACACTCTATTTGAACTTTTAGGTGACGCGAAATATTTACTGAATCCCGACTACGACGGTAGAGGTCGTCCCGACCCCGCGTCGTCCTCGCACAATACCGATAAAAATAATGATGGAAATTACGATTTAAGTAATGAAAAACGGAAACTCTTTACTTG
Organism: Trachelipus rathkii; assembly: GCA_015478945.1. Taxonomy (NCBI): domain Eukaryota; kingdom Metazoa; phylum Arthropoda; class Malacostraca; order Isopoda; family Trachelipodidae; genus Trachelipus; species Trachelipus rathkii. The sequence goes on along the minus strand of JABUQX010016610.1, from coordinate 50,260 downwards.
GGTGGAAAATTTAGATTGTTCGTGTAATAAAAAGGAGATTACCGAACTCATTAAGAAATTCGAGAGAGAGAGAAAAGAAGATGGCGATCGAGAAGAGGAGGAGGAGGGCGGGGGAGAGTATCCGACGCGGCTAGGATCCGGGATATTTCATTTCGTTAAAATGTTGACCCTGAAAGAGTATTTTTCGCACCCTAAAAACCTGTTCGAATTCATTTCGACCGTAACGAAAGAGAAGTATAACTTTTGTCATTGTTTGGAGGAAAATCTCGCGTACGAAATAGAACTGGATGCCCTTTCTTGTTTAATTTGCGACTCTTGTAATGGGGTCACGTGTCTCAAATGTTTTTATTCGCATTACTCTGCGAGCAGTGAAGGCAGCGTAATCGAAAGAGAAGAAGAAAGAGAATCGCCTCAGGGCCCCCAGTCATCCTCGTCGACTTCGAGCCCACGCCCTCTCGCACTGCGTCGCCGCTACCGGTGCTGCAACGATGTCCGAATGCTCACCATAGACGGTTATTTTAATAAACTCCGGGAAGGATGCGTCGAAAAAATTAACAGTTTCTATCCATTATTTTTTGCCGCCTTCAAGTCCATTATTTTAACGAATTACCAGGATACATCGGTTTTCAAAAATCTAATCGTGAAAGAGGTGACGGATAAGCGCTTCGATTATCAGGTTCAGGTTTGCGTCAAGGGAGGAGAAACCGAGTGCTTGTCGTTTTCTTCGGAAACCGATGGTTTGGTGAACGACGCCTGGAAGGGAAATAAGGGCGCCTATAGGATCAAAGACGGCGTCGAGGAATTTTGTCATTGCCGCGAGCTTTCGTTTTTGTTCAAAACGCGATCGCGACGATGCCTAACCGAGCTATCTCGATTTTCGGTCATCGGTAATTACGTCTTGTTCTTTATCGATTACAGCGTCCCCCTGGTGGACGAGCTCGTTGACGTCGAGGCCGATTTGGCAGATGGTTTTAGCTGTTTAGAAAAAGGCGGCGGTAGCGGCGGTCTAGCGCGAAAAAATCTCGCAAGGAAAAAAAAAAAAACCGCCGACTCGGTCGATTCCACGAACGTTCTAAACTCGTTGCTTCGAATGACCAAATCGGCGATGAGGAAAAGGTCCGCGGCCGAAGGAGGGGAGGTGGAGTTCAGACCGCTTGGAAGTTCTCCTTCGACCTATAAGGAGAAATTAGACGAGCAACGAAAACATTTCCGTAAAGAGAACGTTCTTTTAAGAACCCGCGACGATGGTGGCGGTGACGGTTCAACCGGAGGAAGAGACGTCGACGATAAGATATTCATTCACGTAAATTGTTCGCTAGAAGTTGATTTTTACGGTTACGAAAATTTCGTTTCGGATCTTAGCACTTTCACTCCCAATCCCCTAGAGCGCTTTTGCTTTTTAAATAGCGACGGAGAAACCGTAGCAGAAAATCGGCAGTTTTTTTATTTTTCGGACAAAAACGAGTATAGGCTTCTGATTCCGCCGATTCTAATAAATAAGTCGCGTAATCACGTTCTCGTCCTAAAAGGTATAAATCATAAATTTAATTTCTGCGAATTTCGACGCGGGGGGAACGGCGGCGATGGCGACGGCAAAGGTCATGATCGTCGTCGTCGGCGGTGGCAGCAGCAGCATTACCATTACTTCGGATCGGAAATTACAAAATTCCTCTTAAACGAAATCGAACGCGTGAAATTTATAAACTCGAATTTAACCAAAAAGCTCACGAGAGAAAATTGTTCTTATTTAAACAAATTATTGGAGCAATTTACGGATATCAGTAAGGACGGCGATGGTGACGATAAATCGTACGAACGAAAATATCGCAAAAGAATGGTTGACGGTAAGGAGACGAATAATGGAGACGCCGTAGAGACGGGTTCGGAGTTCGAAAGCGGAGACGGAGTAGCAAAATCCGGATCGGAGACCGCTATGGATTTCGATGATGGATTCCACTTCAACGTCGTCGATGACGATGACGCTTTCGACGAAAACGGTAAGGAGACGCAGTTATCCGTCGCCGGATCGGACTTGATTTACAAAAATTTGTTCCATCATTAACTCGGTATGGTCATTTTTTTTTGTTCTTCTTAGAGTAAAAAAATATAATAAATAAATAAAGTTAATAATATTGGCGTAATTATTAATTACCCTTTTTATCCGAGACTGTTTCTCGATGGCCGAAGAGGAATTAGGCCCCCGCCTAATTTCGAAAGCTATACTCTTCAAAAACAAAAAATACGTTGAAGACGAACCTTCGAACGTTTTCTATTCGCTCGTCGAACCCGGGAAAGTATATCCTATTTCCGATTTTTGCTTCATATCGACCGGGTGGTTCGAAGATTCTGGTTCGGTGTTTATATCGGACGTCGAAAGGTTCGGCACCTTCTACTCGTTTCTTTCGAAAAACAACTTCAAATGCGACGTTAAAAAGTTTTTAAACTCTCATTTAACCGATTCGGTCGCCCAAAAGGTGTCGTTTATCGGCGGCCCGAGCGATGTTAGAAACACCTACGGTTCCGGAGTGGGGTGGGAGTCATTGAAGTTACCACCCGCGCCTCGGGGTAATCCGGTCCTTCGCTTTAACGAAATGAGCGACCGAGACAAAGATTTCGTAATCAAGCTATGCTGGTCGGTTGCTATTTTCTCGCTGTACTATTATAGCTACCAAAAAATCGACGCGGTGGTGATTCTGAACCCGTTTTCCTGCTTCAAAGTAACCGTCGGGGTCGGTCTCGAAAAATTCGCGTTCTACGACCCATTTCAGATCTGCTTGAAAGATATTAAAGATTTGTCCTCATTCTCTACCGCCGCCGCCGGCCGAGCCGTGAGAAAAGAGTTTTTAATTTATTCTTACATGACTAAACAATTTCGGGTCTCGAATCTCTTATTCAGCTTTTCATTTCTTCGAGAATATTTGCGTGAAAAAGAAAATGGGGGCATCGAGGGTGGAATATTCGAAACGTTTGAAAATGTTTCGAAGAGGTATTTCGAAGAAAATATGTTTCTGGAGGGCGAACCCGGAATCGAAGTTGAGGACTTCGTCTGCCGAGAGTTTTTAGAAGAGAAAAAGGCGCCTTTCAGGAATAGTTCGATCGAGTTTTTCGACTGTACTACCACCCGGAATAGTAAGCGACGACTAAATCAGGAGGGGAAAGAAAGGACGGAGGATTTTCCTAGTCGATCGCGAGACTTATTTTTCCCGGCCGGTCGTTGCCACTCTTTTCGTAGCATTCGCCTACTCTACGACCCCGGAACGAGGATTAATTATAACACTTTTAAAAAATTTAGAGAATACGAGATCATTTACGAAATGACGAGGCATAGAGTCGCCGATGAGAAGAACAACGCGAAAATCTTTTGGCATAACGAGTTACAACGCGCATTTAAGTCTCCCTCTATCGACGATTGCGCGAGAAGCGGCAGCGATTCCGGAGATTGTCGTAATTGCCGAGTTTCGTTGCTAGGCAAGGGTTCAATTTTGTGCATGTACGACAACGACAAAAGTTCGCCTGCATTCGCGTCGATATCATCACCGCAACCGCCACCGCCACCGCCACCTGTTCTTGAAATGAGCGTAGTCTCGAGCAACGCCAGTAGTAGTAAATAGTAGTAGTAATAATAACATAAACGTTTTGTTTAGTAAACTCGTGCCGTCCGATAAAATTCACCTCGTCGATTTCGCACGCGGTATGAAGATTATTGAAGGGAAAAGGGAAAAATCTAAACCGCGTAAAAATATCGACGACCGCGAAAACGCTCTGACGTATCGACGCGAAGCGGGTGGAAATTACGTTATTTCGACCTCGCTACCGTCTCATTCTCACCGCCACTCCGCTACGGTCGTAATCGAAAAGGTGTTTATGAAAGGAAGAATTTTCGACGATAACAACACGACGACAAAAGCTTTATCATATTTCGAGCGCGAAAAAACGACGACGCCCTCGAATAACGCGTTTTCTTACTACGACATCGAAGCTTCGGACGCGGACGAAGGGAACCGAATGTTTCGAAATCGCGTTATCGAATTGAGGTACCGATTTTCCCCTCGTTTCTTCCTTTTGTCTCCTCATTTCAGCATAAAAATTTACCGAATCCGCGAAGCGATTGAATCTTCTTTCGATACTTTTAACCGAAAATTTAGCCTTCGCGAGGGTGTAGAAATCCCCCAGGAAGACAGAAACTATTTCCTCGAAAACCTCGGGAACATGCTATTTCGTTCATTCGCGCTTAAAAATTACATCGAAAATAAGATTATCTCCTTTCGAATGCCCAACGGCAGCCCCATTCAATTCAACGTCGAAGAATTGAGCGATGAAAGTAAATATTACAGATTTAACGACCCCGCCGCAAACGGCGACTCAATCGACGGGTGGCGAAAACGGCATTCGGTGAAGGGCGGATCGGATGGTAGATCGGTTTTCGAGTTCACTTCCAATCGAGTCAAGAGTTTAGGTAAAGAGACAAATAATGAAAGAATCGTTTATTATAAAATAATTGCCCATATTTTCGACATTTCGTGTTTTTAATTAATAAATAAATCGGAAGTAATTTTTTTTAAAAAACCCATTTTAATAAATGAAATAAAGATTAAAAGTATTAATAGAAACCACTCACCAAAAAGCGAATAATTTCAGCTCGCATCGTCTTATTCACTACGACTAAAAGGATGGGATTAATAATTCGCTTCTTAGCGCTCGCGTTTTCTCTATCGAGTTGCCAGGCAGGTCGATACCGCGAAGAGGAGAGAAAATGCGTCCCTTTGAACGACTCGGGTTATTATTATCACAACGACAAGCGCGAATTAGAATTTAGTTTCCAAATAACGGATCTATGCGGTGGCCCGAAAATCGTACCGCACTCAGTCTTAAAAAATGAAAGCTGTTTGTCCGAAGATCGCATTCCCAAAAATATCCTCGAAAAGCGGTCCGAGATATTCCCTTTAAGCGTACCGTTTAAAAAGCACCTCGCTTATAATTTTCCCGTAAAATATCTCATCGATTTAAGAAAAAATATCTTGCACGTCGTATTCGAGTTTCTTTCCGATCCGCTAGATGCTTTACAGTTGTTCAGTTTTGAAAAGGACAGAAATATTATTTCTCAACAGCTCGTCGATCTAAAAATCATGCGCGAGTATATATACGATTCAAAAAAAAGCGAATATTGTGGATTTTATATAATCGGAAATTGTACGGAGTTTTGTTTTGACGTTCCAACGCTAATGAAAAGTCACCCTGATGAAGGGCGCTACGTGGCTGGCTGGAGCAGCAGCGGTAGCGAAGACCGCGATAGCTTCATCGGGACGTTGCCGGAGAAAAAAGAGAATAAGCCCACTAAGGAGCTGGAGAAAGACCGAAGCGAACCCGATACACCGAGTTCCGACGGCGAACCCCTTAGCTTCGCGAACCCCGTCGTCGCGATTGCTAGGAATATCGGTTCTTCGCTGAAGAATAACGAGCAGCGCCATCTAATCGCCGCGACGTCGCGGAATGAAGGCGGGAGCAAACCCAATAACACGAGCGAAGACGACGAACAAGATCGCATTAGTTTTCCGTTTCCAGCGACTGATAGAATAATAATCGAATCAACGCAAAACCAGAACCAAAATGATCTCACCATCACGAGGCGGGAAAAGGACGAAAAAATGCCGAGAAATACGTTCTCCGTTTTATCGGAGGCGACACACGTCGCCGAAATGGAAAATCATCCAACGTTCAATAAACTGACAATCGATAACTCGTTATCAGATCAAAGCGACGTTAAATCGATTATTATAATAGTTTCAGTCACGACTGCGTTACTTTTAGCAATTCCGGGGCTGACCTGGTTTGTATGGAAAAGGAGAGGGCGCGGCGATTTTAATTTCCGGTTTGTAACCGAGAAACGTTCTCTTTTCATTTCGATTTTTTGAATGATGTTAACATCCAAAAAAACAGAGGTTTAAAACCAGCGAAGCGAGCCCAATGCAAGGGCTGGCCCAGGATCAGCTAACAAAATTGATCAGTCAGCAGGATCAAAAGTGGCGTAGTTACGTTCCTTATATTATTTTAAAAATATTTTATCTTTTTATATTTTATTGTCGAAATAATGCAATAAATTCAAATCATTTTTATAGAAAAAATAATTAATTTTTGAAATTCGTGCATCATTTAACATTGGAATAAAAAAAAATATTGAAAATTGTATTTAAAATATCGTTCATTAAATTGAAATATTAATAAATTTTTTTAAACTATAAAAATAATGATATCCACCTGAAAAATCCTAGATCAGGCGTTTCTTCATTATCCCACGGGCGAAAGATGGGATTCAAAACATTCTTTCTGGCGACGTTCGCGTTCGTTTTATCGAACGCCGACGCAACGAGCTTCGGGGATATCGCGATCTACGGAACGGAGAGGCGATGCGTCCGGTTACAAAATGAGAAAGAATCCTTTTATTATTTCAACACTCTGAGAGGAACAGAATTAATGTTTCTTAAAACAGATCCGTGCGAGTCTTTCGGTAGTTTGAAATTTATACAGCATTCGGTCCTAATAAACGAAAGCTGTGGGTCCCTGGAAGGGATTCCACCCGATATCCGTGAAGAAACCTTGGTTGAAGAGATGGACTTTAAACCATTTAAAAATTATGCTAATAAGCCCAACATCACTTTAGATTATCGTCTCATGAGATATTCTTACACCCTAAATGTTATATTTGAATATTTAGCAAGTAGGATAGATTCGTTGATGTCGTTCGTTTTCGAGCCGGATAAAAATATTATCCGCCCATCGAGCTACAAGGACAAACACCAACGCGTGTATCCGTATCGTTGGAATGAAACGAATTATTGCGGCTTTTATATAAAGGGGAAGTGCTCGACCATTTGTTTCAACATTTCGGTGCTACTACCCGAAGAAAGCGGCAAGGACGGCGGCATCAGCGACGAGGTTTTCGCTATTTCTACGACGTTAAAGTCTTCCCCGATTAGCGACGACGTTGAAAGTAAGAATTTCGACGTTGTCAGCGACAACGACAACGACGACGACGACGACGTCGACGACGAGGACGACATTAGCCTCACGACCTACAAAAGAATATTTTCATCATCGCCGAAACCGAACAAAAAGGAACCAACGTCTACAGCAGTTAATAAATTTAAATTGAAAGACCTCTTGATTCCGCTTAAAAGAAACTACGTTAGATTGAATACGTTAATCTTGGTCGCGATCGGAAGTTTGTTATTGATTTTGGGGTTGTGCTGGTTAATATGGACGATAGCGAAAAGGAAAGGAACGACCGGTGAGATTTCAATGTCTCCACTTTCCTGATAACTAGTATATATATATATATATATATATATATATATATTATATATATATATATATATATATATATATATATATATATATATATATATATATATATATATATATATATATATATATATATATATATATATATTTTTTTTTTTTTTTTATTTGTGATAATAAAATAGTTATTCAAGGTTTGTTATAAATGATAACGATTACGATTGCGAATAAATAATATTTATGGTATTCTATATCAATATCCTCCATAGGATAAGAAATTAGTAATAAAAATAAAAATGAAATAGATAACTAAGCGAAAATGTATGAGGACTAATCGCTCATCGTATATCGATTTGTGATTTTGATTAGTAGCAGAAAAACAATAGTATATAAAAAGGGTATTAATAATTAAGTAATCGTTCAAATTTCCTTTATTTCTTGCTTGCATTAATTAAAAAAATTATGAAATTTTATAATTATTATTATATAAAATAAATAATTTGTTTTCAGATTTTCTATGACGAGGGGGTTACGTTTAAATATAAACACACGCCCAGCGCTTAAATTCAAACTCAATAAAGATAGTTACAAATATGCGCCTCGAAACTTTGGTCTTCGCGATCGTGTTGTACCTATCGCAGCAGCAGCAGCACATCAACGCTAAAGCCCATGGCGATATAGCTAATCATACCATTTTTATCACGAAGAGATACTGCGTTGATTTTTCAAATGAGACCGATTCTTATTATTATGTTAACGACATATTCAGAAAAACCTATGACTTTTTCGAAATAGATTCGTGCGAGTCCTTCGGCGGCTTTAAAATTATACCATACAATGTCAAATTTAAAGAAATCTGCGAGGGTGATGCATTTATTCAGGATAACGATATCCTAAAAACCATTCCGCAAGAAACTATTCCTTACGAAATGCCGATGAGCGAAACCGGTTTTCGTATGCCCGTTGTTATTTTAGAATATTATCTCCAAATAATTCATAACACCCGATATACGGTATTTGAATATTATTCCAATGTGAAGGTGGAAAGAACACCGAGGGCTTTAAATTTTCAAGAGGGCCTCAGGAACCTTACCCTCCGAACCAGATACGACGAAAATAGAACGAAAAAATTCCCTCATACATCCGAATTATTAAAATATTGCGGATTTTTTGTAACGGGAAAATGTTCGACTTTTTGCTTCAATTTTACGGCGGTAATATTTATAGGAGGTTCGATAGAATTAAATGGCAGTGAGGAGGCTGTCGCATTTTCAACGCCGCATATTTCCTCACTACGCGACGATTACGACTACGACGAGAGCGACTTAACAGTTCCCGCTATCGGGAGAAGAAACGGCTCCTCGCCAAAGAAGAAGAACAAGAACGAAAAGAATCGCAACGACGAAAAAGAATCTGATGCTACGAGATTGGTTTTAAGCGAGGCTTCTTCTATAGTAAAAAACGAAAATGATCAAACGCCTAAAAAAGTTTACAAAACGAGCTCGGAAGGGTCGTTTATCGTCACTAATGATAGATTTACGCGATTTTTTCTTAATTACGTTTTCGCTATCGTATGCTCCCTTATAATTTTGACGCTGGTCATTATCCTATTTCATATTTACAAATTGATAGTGAAAAGGATAAGGAGGAATCCTCTAAATTTCGGTTCTCAAACGATTTACCGCGGAGGCTGGCTCGATTGAAATAAATTGTTTCCTCAATCGTTAGCATAATTGGATTAAAATATTGTATTTATTTAGTATTGCAACGATGCGATATAATTTTTTTTATTAAAATAGGATTATTCCGGTATCTTTATAAAGATTAGGTAACCTAGTATTATTGGTTTTTAATTTTATTTTATCTCTTTATAAAAGAACGAATTGAATAAATAAATTAAATAAAGAATTTTTTCGATAACGATTTTTCGTTTTTCCTAGGTACGTTGACACGAAAATAAATTAAAAACAAACGACACAGTAACCTCAACATATAAATCGGGAGGCCGCAAATTAGTGCGGGAGAGGAGGAGGTTAAGTGATGGTGTCTATAGGCGATAAAATTTCAAATGAATTTAACTTTTTAATCAATTTATTATAATATTAATTATAGTATTTTTATTATTCAATAACTCGATATAATTTATTTTCAACCTATAAAACTAGCATCTCATAGAATGAAATTAGTAGAGCACGAACATAGGTCAGAGCAATACAGCGAGAGCTAAGCATACGACGGATATAAATTTTTTATTAACAAGAAAAATTATAAATATGATGATGTACAGAAGAATATCCGATTTCGAATCACGTATTTTTAAGCTCGACGATAATTACCAATTGCTCTTTATTCGTAAAAAAAACGGAAACGATTATTTTACAATCGAACATTTTGAAAAAGATAAAAGAAGCCGTATATACCTAAGCAAGGAATGTCTGATGACGATTTTCAGACACCTGAATAATTCTTATAAGGATCCAGAAAGGGGAGCTCTTAAATTCTTTGTAAGAGAAACCGAAGTGAAGAAAAAAGATAATGGAAATCAAGTTGAATCGATCGTTGTCCCGGATTGTCCTCCAAAAGATAAAAAAAGCGAATGGCGTAAGGGAAATTCTTCGCACGACTGCGTATGGGGGTCGGAAAAGTTTCGTTACGACGACGACGACGACTGGGATGAAAATTATGTCGACCACGGAGATAAGGAAGAAGATTTGGATCGAGAAGAAGAGGAAGAAGCCACCAAATCGAATAAAAAGTTTATAAAACTCCGGTGGGTGAAATATAGAGACACGGAAGGATTCGACGAATTCTCTATTCAAGTTTGTTATTGCTCGGACGGTAAAATGGTGTATAAGCGTAGATTGATTTTTAAAGGGAAAGAAATTATAAAAAAGCTCATAGAACTCAAGCCGACCATCCATAATTACCTGACGGAATACTTGGTGTTTAGAGAGATCATGAATCGATCTCTTAAATGTTTCACTACATTCTACGTAAACGCGAGAATAACAGACACGGGAAAGGAAGGCGAGCGCTTGCGTATTTCGTCCGTGTCCGAATCAGAGGAGAATGCGAACTTGAGCCATTTCTTGTCAAACGATTACAAAATGAAGGAATTTATGATTCATTTTAAACAGGAAATTAAGGAAATATACGGCGATTCTAATGTAGTGGATGTGAAAGACATAGTTTACGTCCTAAAACGTCATGAATTTCAGCGTGAAGAAATTAAACGATTAGTTTTTCAATCGCTCGAGGACCTGAGAAAAAAACCCTGAACCAACTACCGACCAATTTTTCATAACGCGTCGATAAAGTTTTTTTTTATTTTATTTTGGTTTTTCATAAAAACTAACAATATTAGCTATTTTATGTATTAAAATAATAATAGTTAATAGAGATAAAAATTATATTTATCATTTAGAAATATTTTTTTATATCGATTGTAATGATCTTCTATGTTTAAATAAAATTTTTTTTCTTCTTGTCTTTTTTAATTACTTTCTATTCGACAACGCTCATGACATTAAACTCCCGATGATGGGGGGGAAGAATATCGCAACGGAGGTGGACGGGGACGTTTTTTCATATTTCAATACCATATTTCAAAGCAAATACACGAATTTCATCGACGTCTTATCGCGTGCGACGAAAATTAATAATAATATTAAGAGAAAAGAAGATGAAGAGCGTGGATTTTTATTGGAACTACCGTTCGCGTTTCGATTTCATCGCAAATACACCCTTCAGTTCGCGCTCGCCGTTTTTTTTATCGTGAAGCAATGCCAATTTCAAAACGAACCCATTAAATGCGTCAAATCCTCGGAGAATAACATAAGTGTTCGGAAAGATTTACTCAACATATGTTACTCGTACCCGTTTATTTTTGAAAACGTCAACAATACGAAATTGAAGTTCGATGGCGCGTTTCCCCGAACGTACGTGTTGTATTACCGCTGGATCCATTGGATGATGCTTTTGATATCGGTGGTGTATGGCTTATTGGGACAAATCACCAACCACAAACTCTCGCAGGAATTAATTATCAACGCGAGTTCTTTAGTTTCTCTTTATAAAAAGGACGTCAATTGCCGCTGCGGCGAGAAACCCAACACTACTAGTAATAACTCTCGCAAGCTCGGTATAAATAGCAACGATAATTCTAAGAATCGAATTATGAAAAACGAACCACCGGATGAACACGACGACGGCAGCAGTAACAACGACGCCAACGACGGCAACGGCGACCGAGAAGAGGACGAAAAACGTGCTCCGTCTAATTTCATCAAACCTAGAGACGTAAAAATGTTAAATCGCTGGCTAATGAAAATAGTATATTCGCTAACGTTTTACTTGCTCGTCGACGCGTTAATATTCTTCGCGGTAAATTACACGCTTCATTACCAATTTCTAACTTTACCAATATCGGCATACCCCTATACGCGTGACCTACCTTATTTTACTGATTATATTTCGAGATTATTCCCGCCTTTTGCCTATTGTCAGATCGACAAAGTGCACGAACTAAACGCCGAAAGAACAGACATTTATGGGTGCCATCTGACCCTCATGGAGATGTACGAAAAGGTATTCTTCGCTTTCTGGGCGTGGCTGTTCTTCGCCGTCGCTTTGACGTTACTTTCGTTACTCGATATATTTTTATATTTTACACCGATCATGAAATGCCGTTTATGGAGTCGAATGCGAACTAAAAATAAATACCTCGCCAGCGAAATTAAGAAAACATTGTTTTACGAATTCACTTTTGGAGATGTTTACTTTTTAAACCACGTCCGAAATCGCCTTAGCCAAGAGGAGTTCGCGAGTTTGTTTTTGAAATATATCGAAAGAAAAAAAGAGAGCCGTTAAATGAAACGTCGAACGGACGGAACGATTTTTTGTAGTCTAGCCCGATATATTTAAAGGAGAAACCGTTGGTCGCTTTCAAGGTCTGAACGCCAACTCGTTTACTGAATAAAGCAAAATATCTTTTTTTTTACTCGATAAATGACGTTAATTTGGCTCTTTTAAAAGTAAAGTGATTACTCTCGTTTCGTTACGTTTACTAATAGCTGTGGCCTAAATTCCTTAGTCATTATTTCTAAATAATCATTTTCCCCAATTTCCTCCTTGTCGTATTTCCACCTATCGCCTTTTTTCTTATCGTTTAAAAACTTTTTCTCTGTATTCAAAGGGTAATAGGTGTAGACCCTATGAGCGTATTCCGGAAAGAACATATTAAGGTAGTAAGTTTCTTCCTTAAAAATGAGATATTTTATGGATATTTCTCGCAATTCTTCGATATCAAATTTTGAACTCAAACAGTAAAAGTAAGGGATGTTTCCACTAATTAAATTAGTCATCACGAACAAAGAAATGTAATTCCTTAGACTAGCGATATTGAAATATTTAGATAAAACTAGAATTTCGGACAATAATCGAGTATTATTAAGAATATCTTCTTCGATATATCCGGTGATCAAATAATTTATCATTTGTAAGACCGATTCGACCTCTACATTGCAAATCGTAAATTCTCTTTGAAGATGGAATAAAGATACCGAGGCCGCATCTCTCGATGTCGATTCTATAGCCGGCCCGTCGTTTCCAACTACAAGATCGCCGTATTTCAACACATTTTTGTCGGTGCCAATGAGGATGACGGCGGCGACGTAGTTAATATTCTCTATCGCGCCCCTCTTAAATACGCCGCGAGTAAACATATTGTAATCTGTTAAAAAATAATGATATATATATATATATATATATATTTATTCTATATTATATATTATATTTATATTATATATATATATATATGAATATAATTATATATATATATATATATATATATATATATATATAATATATATATATTATATTATATATATATATATATTATATTATATATAAATATATTTATATATTATTATATATATATATATATATATTTATTGATATGGGTGTGTGCATAAATAAGGATATAAATTTCTCGTAAATTTCTTACCCGTGTTCCTGCTGTTTTTCATTGAGGCGATAAGTTTTAGTACATTATTTTTTACTAGTTAAAATATTATCTATATCTTCCTTCTCAGTAATCAATTTATAAATGCTCTTCGATGTGACACCACACTCATCTTCGTTATTACCCCTCTCCCCCTCTAAGAAAAATCTTTTGTGAAATCCGATCAGCGGATTGTACCTGAGAAGAAAATCTTTCCACCTAGTTTTATCATATTTGCGGAACACGATATCCTTATACCACCTCGATTTTGTGCTGATTAAATAATCTTTCGTTTCTTTTTCCTGAAAATGGCGAAAGAAAGGTTCGCCATCAGTGCCCATTTTTCTCATCATTTCGTCGCTATCAATGAAGTTCATTAACTGTCTTTTTTCTTCGGCTTCCATTAAAGGTAATTTCCTATATATTTGCGCGAAACCGCGCGTCGCTTCATCGAGGGTGGGTTCGCCTTGAGATAAATCGCACTCTCTCTCTCCCCTCCAAAACAGTTCTCTTTTAAATATATATTCGCGCTGATGGTTTCGGCTGCTAAGAATTCGAACTTTTATTACAACGCCGAGGTTCGGGGTTTGAGTTCTGCACTTTTTGAATATATTTGCCGAGACACCGCTACCGTCTTCTTCGGTTCTCTTCCTTTTGCAACCCGTCGCCGAACCGTCTGATGACGCGCTTTCCTCCGTTCCTTCTTCCGCCCAGTTTTTCTTTTCGCCTCCTCGGTCTAACAACAATAATTCTTTGATATCGTAGCTGAAGAGTTTCGCTTGAAACACCCAGTTGTCTTTTCTTTGCTGGGCGTAATTTTTTTTTTTATAAAGAAAATCGTTCATCTTCGGTATTTCGTCATACTTTTGAAGACACTCCGGCTCACCTCGTTTTAAAACTTCGCACAACCTACGAAGACCTTCGTAACGCGTGATCTTATTTCGCTTCACGTTTTCGAAGGCAACGAGTTTTATTTTCGTGAAGGATACCAGGGAATTGAGCAACTTTGTATTTTTTTCCCTATACTCAGGGGTTTCACATTTATGCACGTACGCTGTGAACGCGAATTGCACGAAAACGTGTATCTCGTGGCCGCGTTTGTGAACTAGCGTTCTGGCAAATATATATCCAATGATGGGGTGCTCGCGGGATATTTTAATAAAATTAGTTTTTAGATTCAATTCGCTTTGCGTGAGTAGTATGATCAAATCGTCGGGTTGATGAGTATAGGGCATGTTTGCGAAAAATATATGTTCCGTCGCAGGCTTCTTATTTAATTCATCGGTCGAAGTTTTATCACCGTCGTCTTTATCGCTATCGTTATTATCGTTGTTGTTATCACCATCCATTATTAATATTTTTAAAATTCAAACTTTCAAATATTTTAAAAAAATACTATTAAAATAAATTTACAATATATTTCATTTCGAAAAGCGAAACGGGTTACGAGTTTTAAAAAAACTACTGGACAGGAAACGTCTTGCTTCGTTATTTCGGGGGATACGATGACGAAAGATTATTATAAAATATTGGAATTGAGTCGACAGGCCAACGGCGATGATATTAAAAAGGCGTATAGAAGAATGGCTTTAAAATATCACCCGGATAAAAATAAATCGCCCGACGCCGAAGAACGATTTAAGGAGGTGGGTGAAGCGTACGAAACCCTCAATGATGCCAGGAAAAGATATATTTACGATCAAACCTTTAAAGAACCCACGAAAAACAAAACCGATTTCACCGAATTCTCTTTTTCTTCAACAAACTTTGATCCGCACGACACATTTAAGCGCTTTTTTGGAAACGATGACGGCCCTTTATTCGATATCCTCCGAGATCTTTCATCCGTCGATACCGATAATGAATTTATTGAGATCACGACTTTTAAAACCAGTTTTACGTCATGGAGCACATCCCACAAAAAAGAAACGACGCATCAGCATCAGCAGTTCACTCGGCAAAATCCGAAGTCGCCTAAGCGGCAGCAACAGCAGCAACATCCCACTCACCCAGCAACGTCGAGACAAGAAAAAAACCCTCCTATTTTTGAAAATGTGGACGTGACCCTAAAAGACATTTTATTAGGAAGGAGTTTTATTAGGCACGTAAATTGTGATGTTTTGAGCATTAATGGAGATACTCTTAGAATAAAAAAACAATTCACAGTGCAAGTACAACCCGGCGCTCTCGATGGAGCACAAATTGTTTTTAAAAATCAGGGAAACGAATCCAGAGGACGAATACCGTCCGACGTCATTTTTAATGTGAATAGACTGCCGAGCGCGGATTTTAAAAGGGATTCCGCCAACCTTGTCTACACGGCCCGCATTCCTCTCAAAACCGCGTTATGCGGTGGAGTTATTCGAGTACCGACTCTCGATGACCGAGATCTGTCTCTTACTCTAGGCGGCGACCAAGTCGTGAATTCTAAGACGGAAAGATTCTTTCCTTTTAGCGGTTTGCCCCTGGTTGATTCTAATTCTCACAGAGGTAGTTTAATCGTAAGATTCGATATAGAATTTCCACCGAGGTTAACCGAAGCTGCGAAGAGAACACTAAATGAAATTTTGTAATCGCTGCTGTTGAAAATTTATTCGTCTTGGTTTGGAAGAAGGTTTCTTAACGCGTCGCTTTCTTTTTTTTGGCCGTATGTAAAAAATAAAACGTGTTTCAATTTTAATATTTTTTAAGATATTTTATAATATATATATATATTATATTATATTATTATATAATATATATATTTATATATATTATATATATATATTATATATATTATTTTATATATATATATATATATTATATAATATATATATATATATCTATATATATATTATATAATATTTACTATATATTTGTGTGAGTATTTAATTTGCGGTCAATAATAAAATAAAATGAGCTCACTCCTCAAACATTGTTCATCTACCGAGTCAACGTAGCTTGTATTTATTATTAAATTCGCTTGTCACGACAATGGTCAAAGATTTTTATAAAATATTAGGACTCCATCGAGGAAAAGGGCACGACAACGACGACGACGATACCGGCAAGAACGAAAATAAACCCGCCGATATTCGACAAGGGTTTAAGGAGGTGATTGAAGCCTACGAAGTGCTCAATGACGCCAACGCAAAATTTATATATGACGAAATTTTTAAAGAACATATACGCGACAGTACTAACTTTTTTGAAGCTCGAGAGATACCCCAAGAAAAACATACGAAATGAGTCGCCTAAGTTATTAGCCTGTTTTTCTGAGGTATTTACTTCGTCTTCTTTGATGAGCCGAATTGTTAAAAAAAATTATAAACACTAGTATTATTGAAATATAAGGGTATATGATGGATATAAATAAAAAATACTTTTAATATTAAACTCTGTTTTATTAAAATCCTCTACACGTATACATATATTTTATTCATTTATTCTGGAAGAAAAATGTTCGAATGAAAAGGCAGGTGGTCGAGTGAGCGAATATACTGTGTTGTGGCTGACGCTCACAAACTCTGGTTTCCCATCGTTTTTAATGATTTTCTTCTCATATGGGAGTTTTGTTCTTTCGCGAATATATGTAGACATCGAAAGGAGCTGAGGCTTCGGAATTTTAATTTTCATTATGCATTTTTCTAGTTCTGTTTTGTTCGAGTTTGATTCGGAAAATCTATAATCTAAATCCAGGCGTGACTCACGATGCTTTTGAGGGTGGTGGTTTCCTGTTTTTTTACTTTTTCTCTTTTTTCGGTTCCATCGTGATGGATTACAAATAAAAAATTTCGATTTGTAGTTAGCGCTGACGAATGGGGAATTATGGAGCGTGCGTCATTGAAATTATATCCGGGTGCTTTCGCTAAGTGCTCCAATCGAAGATCGTTTAGTGTTTTTATGATTCCATTACTATTAATGTTATCGAAATCCTTCTTCACTTTAAGGTTGGTCATATTTCGTGAAAGTTTTTTATGTTGAATACGATCCTTTACAACGGAAATTTGTATTTTCTATAAGCGTCCACGAGATCTTTTTCCCAAACATTATTTGGGGTATTTAAAAAGAAAAAACAAACTTTCCTGCACTTATAGACAATTTGCTATTTTTTTGGTTTAAAAAAATATGTAATAATATTATTAAAAATAATAATAATAATAATAATAATAATAATAATAATAATAATAATAATAATAATAATAATTATATAATAATAATAATATATAATAATATTTAAATTTTGTAATGTAATATCAAATTTTTTTTTTTAAAAACAAAGAACGAATTTAATTTTTCAATTTAATTTGAATTTTTATAGAATTTTTTAATTTTAATTATCTATTCCAGTGGTTTAACCTGTGTGAGTCACATTTCGGTGGCGCAGCTTCCCCTCAGGGGTGACGCTGAAAGTTTTGAACATTTTCATAATTGTATTTCAGTTTTCATTTTAAAGTTTTAATCGATTTTGAATTTTCCAAATTTGTTAAGAAAATTTTAGTTATATTATCCTTATATATATATATATATTCAGAGGCAAATCCTGGGAATGCTTTTGGCATGCTGTGATCATACAAAATTATTGCAATTTTATAATTAATGATAGACCCTATTTTATAAATTGGAAGACTTTCTTTTTAGAATCTAACACGGGGTGACTTCGGCAAACTTGAATTAGTCAAGGGTGCCGCGAATCGAAAAAGTTTGAGAACCACTGATCTATTCTATTATATACTATTAATTTTAAACATGCAATTTTCGACAGCCGATTTCGTTTCTATTTGGCAAATAATGTTAACCACCAAATTTTTACAGTATGCTGTAATTTTATTTTGCACCTTACATTTTCATCTTTCGTTACATCTCAACAATCAGAGAGTAAATATTCCCAGTTCACTTTTCGAATTAGAGGGCAGGTGACCACAGTATTTTACAATTTCAACCTGCTAAGTCATAAAGGTTTGAATATATAAACATGGCAACATGGCATTTTCATTAAAAAGAGAGAAATATATATGAAAATAAGTCGGAAATGACGAATTTTGTGCTATTATCGATAAAAGATTTAATATTTTGAATAATATTATTATTATTATTATATTTAATGATTGATGAATTTTTGTAAAGCAAAAATCTTGAAGAAAAAAAAATATATTCTCGCTTGCAGATAGCGGAACTTTCGTAATTTGTTTTTACTAGAAAAAACACGGTTACAAATAAAAAACTATCGATAACAACAATGTTTATTACTATTATATTCTTATTCTATATGGATTATAAAATGTGCGGTGTGGTATTTCATTATATATTATTTTTCCAACAGCTTCAAAAACTCGTGCAATAAATTCATGATTATCAATAGATGGATGAATCAAATGAAATGTTTTTCGCTCGGGAGCTCTAAATTTTTCTAACAACTTGAAAAAAGAGCGCGGGTTACGAAAATAGATATCATCTTGTAACCATAACCCACTCTCAAAGAATTTCGTCTCTCTTTGGACGCGGTAGTTATCGTCATCAATTGATTCAAAATGAACTGGCAAGTCGCGCATATTGGTAAAATCATACTGTTTTATGATCCAACGAATGACGGAATTTCCGCGAACATCGGTCAAGGTCACTATAATTTTTTCGAATAATTGGTTGATATTACTTCTGTGTTCGGGATCACGGCAACGATCACTCCACACCTCTAACGGACATTTTTTTACTAGGTGTTTATCAAAATTAAGTTCTATTCCTCTTTTCAAAGAACGAGTAACATTCAAAAGATCGTAAATTTTGCAAGGAAAAACAGATCTCCATTGGAAAAATACAACGACCTTTTCCAGATTTGGAGAGGCGCTACAAATATCACGTGCGAGACCATTAAAGTCGATCTTTAATTCTTTCAAATTTTTAAAAACGGCTCTATCGTTTTCATCATCTACTATTATTTCGAAGCTATCGCGACATTTTTGGAAAGACGAATCTACGTAACCCCAATTTAGTTTGATTTCTAAGTCAGTCAGATTCGGAAAGGCTTCCACGATTTTATTATTCAATGAACCACAATTTTTATCCGAATCAAAATCTCTCTCGATTTCGTCGTATGACAATCTCAAGCAACGCACATTCGGAAAGTAGAATGGAGACGAAGTATCTTCACTTTTGTTTCTTTGAAGGATGGCGTTAAATTGGCAAACGTTTCGTAACTTCAATTCCAAGGAACCATCGATCTTTCTAATTCTCCTTCGTAATCGGTTTCTAAAAAACTTGGTATCCCAACAATCGATTATTTTCTTCTCCATATCTTTTCGCCACGATATATCGCGATGAAAATTACACCTTTGTTTAATACCCGAGTGAGTCAGGCGCATAAAGGTCTCCATAATCGCATGAATTCCTTTGCACATGAGACAGAATGGTATTTTTATTTCCTTTCTTCCACGATCTTTAGTAAGAAAGATAAAAAAATTAATTTCCAACATTCTATATAAAGCATCCCACTGTCTCTCTTCATTTCCTTCTTCTTCTTCTCCCCAGGGGTGATTTTCGACGTCCGCCGCCGGAGCTTCACTAATTTCCCATTCAATTATTCTTTTGTTTTCGATTTCAACCGCCAAGACTAAATTATCAAGTTTTGGCTACGACAATCATAGCATTTACGAAATGTGTCCGCGTACATCAAATAGACGTAGCTGGGGAATATTTCTTCCTCCGCCGAGAAACTGAAAATCAATTCTAAGGTTTTCACCCCAGTTTTTGCGGCCAATAGGCTTACACGATGGCTGCTAAATACGGTAAGTGGATGTTTATGGTTTAAACGAACTCCAATTTTTTGTAAATTAAATAACGATGATACTTCCATGACTTCTTCGATGCTGTTATGATCCACAACTAGGTAAGTCAGTTTCTTTAACGAGGGAATACGAAGATCCTGCAATTTACTCGAAAAATCGATTTCTTCAACTGTTCTTGACGCATCTAAAGACTCTATATCCGATTTGCTAAGCAAAGCGTCGTTAGCTGACATGCTCAAAACGAGAAGGCCTTTTCGCTTCTTACACATGTCAAACAGGTCCTGTTCTAAATCCCTTCCGCCGCATTTGCATATTAGCCTTAGCTCGATTAAATTTGGAAATAGGATCGAAATATTTTTCGCCATTTCAAGGACCTCTTCGTGGGTGAGAGGGCTGATACTAGTATTAACAATTTCTAACTTCTCGATACGAACTAAAGGTTCTTCTTCTTTCATTAGGTCCGTTAATTTTATAAAGGTTAAGTACCGGTCTAAAGAAAAAATGAAAGAATTTAAGCCTTCGTAGTCGGTACTCATCGTTCTAATAACTTCAACTATTTTAGCAGCCGCCGCGGGAACACCATCGGGCCGACTGTCGGCGGGGACCATATATTTGGTCAATGTCAGCGCTATCACTTCGGTTGCCTTGTACGGATTTTTCGTCGCATTTTTAAGAAAGTCTAGATAGATCGCCGAGGTTTTTTCTTCTCCTTCTTCCAATTTAAACAGAGAAAAAAAGTAGGTTGAAATTTAACTCCTTCGCTCCATGTTTTTCGATGAAATAATTCATAATTATATGGCAATTCATCGCGTCTTGAAAGGACGATGTTTCGCAAATGACGTTCATCGCTAAATCTTGCAAATTTCTTTCCATTTCCAAGGAATCGTCGTCGATTACGTGAGGAAAAAAGAGGGAATTGAAATATAAAGCACAATATTTTCTTCACCATAAATATTCGTGATATGAGAAACACTTCTACAGTATAAAAAATTCTTTAAATTCTCAGATGCTGGTCTACCGGGCGGAGGCGCACATTCGCGGCAATACGAATAAAGCTAAGCTTCTTAAGTATAAAAAATTATATCACATCAACTCCTTTTATAGGAAATTATGAATGAATTAAATACTTTGGTATTTTTTTGTTTAAAAAAATAGATAATATTTTAGTTTTTTTAATTTTTAAGTAAACAAATAATTAACGGAAGCCGACGCTGCGAAAAGACGAGGTGGATTTTCTTTTAAAGGTGTGTAATAAGAAAAAAAAATAACATTAAATTATAACGATAAATAAGAGTTTTGACTTTTTAATTAGGTAGTTATTTTGAATGGAATCATTTTCTTTTTTAAAATTTAGTCTCCCCAAAAATTACATTTTCTTTAATAAATCATTTTTTAGGGGTAACTAAATAAAAAAACAAGCAACGTCACTACCTTTTTAGTTGCGGGCTTACGCCCAATTCATGAATAGATACAGCAAAAAATAATAAAACTATACCTATATTATATACATCGATTATATCATATACTCGATATGTTAAATTAATTCCAATTTTTCTTCACGATGCTGTTTTGGTCATCATCTTCAATCTTTCGTTTCTTCTTCCGCCCACGTTTATTTTGTCTATTTATTATTGCTTTGGTGATTTTCTTAATTTTCTCCTCGATAATTTTATCAAAATCATTAAATTTATTGTCCATTTTATTCATTATATCCTTAACTCCTTCTTTATATTTATCCTTAAGATTCGTTTCAACTTCAGTTATATTATTCTTAAGATCCGTTTCAACTTTAGTTATATTTTCATCCTCATTTGAATTTTTATAAACCAATCTTATTTAACCGACGTGAATAAGGGAAAATAATATACTATTTTTAAGGGGTTTCTAGAGAAAGAATATTAACTTTAGCATCACGCGAAAAATGAAAATATTTGTGGAAGGAATTAGTTCCAAAAATACACTCGAAAAAAAACTCGCTTTAGGAAAGAAAATTTTTTTTTTCAACATCCTCCGAGAGGCAAAAAGTAACGTTATTTCGTGCCCCGATCGAAACGTAAAGGGCACCCTTAAAATTTATTTACGTTAATATTTAAAATGTGGTCCTCCCTTAGGCTTTGATCGTGGCACGAAATAACGTTACTTTTTACTTCCCAAGATATAGGGCAGAAATTTTTTTTCGTTCCTTAAGCGATTTTTTTTAGAAGGAAACCAAAAAAATTATTACGGAATCTAGGTCTTTAAAGAATTGATATTCAGATAGTCACACATTATATAATTGTCTTTTTCCCCGCCTTTTCTGTAAACTATACTTTTTTATCTCGAAATATAATAGTTTATTTAGATACAGATATAGATTAGAGCAATTTATCTATTTCCTATTAATTTTAAAGTTGCCTTTTTGCGAGCCGATTTTTTTATACTTTGTCCTCATGGTTTTATTGTCAAAATTTTGCATTAAAAGTTTTTTGTTATCGGGGCGTGAGCCCTTGCGCGTGCGTTAGCACGTGCCCAAAGACAAGCTTTGCTCCGTTAGGAGCAAACCTCGGCTTGTTTGTAACTATTTATAAATGTTAAAAATTTAGAGATTGTAAGCCTATGGATATAGGTTGGAAATGGCCAATTTAGAGCTATAAAATCACAATCTATCATACTAAGAATATATATATATAATATATATAATATATATATATATACTATATATTATATATTATCTATAATATATATATATATATATATATTATATATATATATATTATATATTATTATATATAATATATATATTATATATACTATATATATATTCAGATTTGATCTGGTATAATTTTTTTCAAGAAAAAGCTTGCGTCTCTAACCTGGTTCGTCGACGATCTGCGATAATAAACTTCAAAAACATTTACAGACGATGTCAAAACATTGCTTTCAACGATCTTTATGAGAGGTAGAAGTTGAAGAAAATCTCACAACCAATATAACTGAAATTGAAACGAATCTTAAGGACATTTGAAATTAAAGGATAAGGGTTTATATGACTAAACCGATAACTTTTTTTAATAATTGCATTTAAAAATTGAAAATTAAAATACTGAAAGGTAAAATGAAAATTAAAATCATTTACGTTTTTTTTATATAAACTGCGCATCGCTCAGGCTGAGGTGCACGGGTGTATCGACTAGTTAGCAGCAAATACATACCACCTTTTTAGAGAATCCTTCGATCGACTACGACAACGATTGTCCCTCAAATATGCCAAAAAATTTAATAGATTTACCGAATGAAGTGCTATACGGCATTTATAAAATATTATCTTTTCAAGACGTATACAATATTATGATCGTCTTGGCCCCGAGAAAACACTCGGTGAACTACTACCTGCAAGAGAAATATCTAATCGATAAACGTGGGTCGGAGAAGCTAAATTTCGATTTGCTTTTTTCAGTAATTGAATCAAACGATGACACCGAAAAGTCTTCTATCATTTTTTTAAACTTTGTTAAAAATGCGATTCAGAAACCGTACAATAATCCATCTTATTACACGCCTACAGCGATAGCCTTGACGTTGACCAAATACATGATCGCCGAATGCCGATCGCTGACTGCTGCTGATTCCTTTTTGAACACGATGAATAACGCGTACGAGCATTTGACAAGTTTAACTCTTTCGATAGATCATTGCGAAGCTTTTTTAAAATTAACCGATTTAACGAAAGGACGATTAAAACCACTATCGAATATTACGAAACTAGAAATTTTCAATAAAAACGCTACTAACTTTTTTGCTGAGGAGGGTAACTTTCTCGAAATGGTAAAAAATATTTCCATTTTCTTTCCAAGATTATTCACGTTAAACCTAACGTGCAAATGTCGGCAAATTTTTTTAAGAGAGACCCTAAACGACGACGACAGAACAGATAGAGGTTCCCGCTTCGCTAAGATTTGCAAGTCGGAGCGCGCTTCTTCACGAGTATATGATGAGTATTCTAAAAAAAAAATAATAAATGAAACATTTCCAGAAATTGATTTATCGAACGAATTGGGAACGTTTCAAATTCCTTCGTTCCCCCATTTAACTACATTAATTGTGGATTATAACGCGATCGGAAAAATTATGGAGATCTCCTCGTTGATGCTTAATTTAAAAAAAATCGGTATTCGCTTAAACCACACCCACCCTTCAACTGTCTTCGATAGCGATAGAATAATGTTACTAATTCTGAAAACTAAAGTTGAGGTATTAGAGTTGATTTTGAGCTTCTACTCGGATGAAGAATTATTTCCCAATTACACCTACCCTTTTTTGTCCGAGATGCCGGGCGAATTTGAGGATCTCGTTAGACTTAGGTGTAAAAACTGCCGCGATAAACGTTTAACTAGTATATTCATGGTTGTGGAAGTCGAAAATCGAAGAATAATGGAATGGGAAATCAACGAAAAAGGATCCGGTGATAATCCTAAATTTACGGACAGAGACAGAGTGGATAAAGAAGCAATGGAAGAAGAAGAAGAAGAATATGTCGACGCGTATGACACCTCACAAGAACAACGAGAAATAAGAATGATGGCGTATAAATTTTGCAAATTTCTTAACGAATTTCGCGATAGCGAGAGGATAAATGTGCGATTGTGTCTCCTGTGTGGATCGATTCATTACGTTATGCTGTTTTTAATGTTCTACCTTTTCGACAGAAGACGACTATTTTATTTATTCCATGATTGCGACTATATTGGAGAACGATGCTCCTCATCTTATATTTGTCATTCAAATCACACGAAATTACAAAAAAAAATAATCGATTCTTGGGATATGAATTTGTTTAGAATCAATATAAGAAGAGCGATTAGAAAAAGCGACGGTTTCCTCCAATTGACAATAGGAGATGTCTGTGAGTTTAACACTATCCTTCGAAGAAATGAAAAGTTTAGTACGACTTCCTTTCCTTCCCAATTTGAAAATGTGTATAGTTTAAAGCTGGTGGTGGATGAATTTTACAAACTCCCGATGAAGCCAAATATTTAAGTATGAACATCGCCAAAACTTTCCCAAATTTGACGAATTTAGAAATCAGGCGCAAAAATTATTTATATTTGACTGCCCTTAAACACTACAATAAAAAACTAGAGTATGCATACGTGTTTAAAAATTTGAAAGAATTAAAAATTGATTTCGTTAATGCTTTAAATCATATTTATGATATTTCTCCGAATTTAGAAAAAGTTACAATATTTTTTGGGCTGGAAGATGATGATGGTGTTTCTATTTCTTTACTTTGCGACTTTCTGGAATTTTTTAGACCTTATAAAACAACACTAGAATTGAATTTTGATGGTTATTTAGAACGTCGACAAAATGTTAAGATTTATCGCAGTAAAAAAACTCACACACACGATTTTACGCCTGTGACAGAGGGAGTAGGCGTTTATATCAAAAATATGTTAATAACTTTGACTGACACCTGCGGAAATTCTCTTATTCGCTGGCATATAAAACGAAGCTACGAATTTGAGATTCATACTTTACCCCTTGATTCTGAAATACTAGATAACTGTGACGATGTGCTATTAAATTTCTCTGAAAACGAACTATGGCTAAAAGAAGATGTTTACTTTAAATCTTATAGAAATATATTCTATTTTTTAGATAATTTGCATAAAACTACTCCAAAGAGAATCCATTTTATTGATAAGACGAGCGAGGTTATTACTGATCGAGAATTATTTAACAGACTTTTTAACATTGTGGGGAAGAAAATAAAGAAATTTGTAAAATAGATTCACATGCGCGCTTTCGCGCATATACGGTTACACGAATAATATCTTAAGGAAATAAAAAATTTAGTTTAATTTAGTTTCGTTTTCATACCTATTTACATCATCCAGTTCAGTTCTGATAAATATTCTACTAAAAAATCTCTTCTTCAAAAACTTTCGTGATATTTTTATTATTCGTACAAAATGGGTAGGTTTTCTTTTTTTTTTTTGAGAAGAAACGATTCTCGCGGATATTAAAGTAAACCCCGCGTGGCAATTTTCTCGATGAAACGAAAAACATTTTCATTCTAGACCATGGGAATTTTTATAAATTAAGAAAGGAAAACCTCGCGTGCGTGAAGATTTCACAAATTGATTCGAACGTGTGGTTTTCCTTCTGAAAAATCATTTTTACACAATGTAATAAAACAAATTGCGCAATAATTTTATTTTTCGTTCGAACTTGATATTATTGTAATTTCAAAGAAATTTGATGTTAAAATTTAAGATGGGAAACCTTTAAACTCAGGTAAAAAAATTTTTGTTACACGATATATACGATTTTTTACACTACAAAAGGGCGACCTCGCTAGAAAGTTTCGCTAGTTTATCTGAGCAGGTAGTAATGCTTTAATAATGCCTTTTTTCAAGCCCTAATAAAAAAATGTGACGTGATATTCAAGTGCAACGTATGTTAAAAATAAAACGAACCTCGCGGATATTGAAACAAAACCCACGTGAAAATAAGAAGGTAAATATCAAATGCTTCCAGTATTTGAATAATATGAGGACATCGATCAAAAAACCTTCATGACGTGATTAGGTATATAATGAAACTAAATTAAACTAAAACATTTATTCGCTCACTAATATTTTTTATATGTTAAATATAATAGCTTTACTAAATTTATTTATGAAAATATTATTAATAAATATGACACAAATGTTCTGATGCAAACATACAATAATAATCGAACGCAGATTCATCGTCTCGATCTCGCCGCTAGCGAACGAGGACCGAATTTAGAGGGACTGGGCAATAATTACTCTTTCGTAATTTGCTAAAAATTAAATGTCGTCACGACTCGTTTGAGCACGTCCTCTTTATACATCTGGCGAATTTCAGAATTCATTTGTTTTCGCGCATAGCCGTACGGGTGTAGTTTTCTTTTAAATATATCGCCCCCGCAGCCACTCTTTTCGGCCATCAAGCTCTGATGAACGTAGGAGAATATCTTTTTTTCGTCGAAAATTAAATCGATTTCCTTTTCCGATAACTTAAATACTCGCATGGCCATTTTTTGGACGTCCATTAAATCGAAATCTCCGATGAATTCTTCGTCTTTGCAGGTGAACAAGAATGGTAAATTCAACGTTAGTCGTTTTGTGATGTTCGAAGTAAGTTTTCTACAGTAGTTTCTAAGCATTCCTCTCGTAGTTCCGCTTCCAAGGTGATTTCCGAGGTGTTCGTGTTCATCTAAAAAACAGTTGGTTATAGTTTCAGCTTTTTTCTTCACGTCGGTTAAATAAGGTTCGTTAATTAGTTCGTCATCCGTTGAAAAAACTAGGTTTTTATTCTTTATGAACAAATATTTCATGACTGTTTTCAAGTCATTTTTTTCAACCAATAAGGAAATTAACCGAGAGATGTATTCGCGTACGAATTGTTTCATAAAATGAAAAACCTCCGTTTCTTTCAAATCGCCGTAATAAATATAAAAGAAAAAAAGGGCCTTTCCTAAATTTTCGGAACAAATCTCTAGTCCGTCGCCGCCACCCTTTTCATCTACGACGCCTCGGCCTAACGTCGATTCGGGCGATTTAAATAGCTTGTCCTTATACGCCGCGAGGTGAGGCCAATCCAGGAGAGCGGAGGCGGTGGCGCATATCGCTTCGAATATTCTCCGAGAGTGGACGGATTGGTCTCCGTCGAGATCTATTAATTTACACCAAAGACATATTAGCGCGGCAATATGGGCATTTTTATCGTGGAGGAGATGGTTTCTCAAAACGCAGAACGAACAAATCGAGACGACGATATTCGTTAGAAGGATGGGTTTTAAAACTTCTACCGATTCCGGCCTTAAAATCGGGATAACCGCGTTGAAACACATTTTTGGCCTCCCTAATTCGAGGAAGGTCCGTTTTTCAAAGCGGTTTTCGAACACCGGCGTTTCAATCGAGCTATCCAAAGGAGTTTGACTCACGAACGGAATGATACTATCCGGTTGATTTATTATCAAAGTCATCCTCCAAGGATTTTTTTGACAAACGGCATTTATTTCGACCAATACCGGAAGGCCGATAAAAGGAAAAAACCTTAAAAAGGCGGGTTTTCCTCGGTGTAGCAATTGAGGTAAAAAGGAATCCTTAAGTTCGGTTATCGTGTGTTCGAGTGAAACGCCGCATCCGTCGATTTCGGTTATCCTATTTATGTCTTCGCTTTTTGATTCCCAGACGTCGAGAAAATTGCGCTTATCGGTAGTGCTAAAATCTTTTTCGAGTTTTCTAATAACAATTTTTCCGTTAAAAACCACCTCTTTTTCTTCTGACGCGTCCAAATAATTACTGGAAGATCTTAAGAGGAAATCTGAAAATTTTATTTCCCTGGAAAATCTAGTTTTCGATCCGGGTCTTTCTAATATATCGGAAAAAGCGGCGATCGACTTGCTACACTCGAAAGCCGATTTCCTTAAATCGTACTCGTAAACTTTAGCCTCGATTAAGGATTTTCCCGATTTTCTAATTTCCGACATGTGGGCGGTAAACCCGCTGTTGATCAGCTCTTTCATCACAGTAAGACATCGTTTCAGTTTATTTTTTTCGACGATAAGGGTTTCGCCTCTTTCAAGGCTTTCGATTTTTCTTTCGGAATGGAATTTCCAGCGTTCGAACATATTATTCGTAAGGAGATTTAAATCGAGGACGTTCTTTTTCACAATTTTGGGATTCAAAACGTAAGTCTTTTCAATAGTAGATAGAGTCATCGCGAGTTTCTGCTCTAGATCATCGGGGCTGAGGTCGAAGAACAAATATTCATCGAGAGTTTCGACGAAAGAATAAGGTTCGTCGATGTTGTTGAGCGCTACATTCCGATGATTCGCAAACGGTCGCAAATACGCCCTCGGCTTAAAATGAACGAAATATTTTTCCCCTTTTTCATTTAAATCTATTTTTGTCCATCGCGACTCGCGGGCGAGAACGATCGGCGACTCGAATTCTAATACGGAGTAATGCGACTCGTCGATGAGGGCGCCATATATATTAATCTTTACCGAGAACATGATGATTTTAAGGGTGTGATTGAAGTTATGATAGCTTTTATCTTCGAGATTTGTAGCTAGTTAACGGCGATTTGCATTCTCCAAATCGGTCTGCGCCTGGCTCGTTTCTCTATCGCTTTCACTCTCCGACTGAGCCTTTAAAAATATCAATCGAGAGTGAATTTTTATTTAAGGGAAAGGGGCTTATATGTCTAACCCGATAGATATATATATTAAATTGAAACGAAGTAACAATTTTAATTTTTTATATATCGTATAAATGCAAAAAAAATCGAATAAAATATTTTTAAAAAAAAATTTCTGATATTATTACATTTTTATAACATTATCATTGAAGGAGATCACGCATCTCGCGCGCTTAAACCATCGATTTTTCTAATACGTACTTTCGAGCTGGTTTCATCGTAATGGAGGTGGTCATTTTTTCGCGAACTATTTTTAAAAATACAATTTTAAAACTAAATGTATTTATATTACCTTTTCGCGAATGAAATTATATGACATTTAATACGATTTCAGTTGAATGTTGATAAATTGTTTTCTATTTTCAGTTTGGTTTTGTTCAGTCGCGGAAGATATTTGTAATAGGGAGGAGTTATATGACTACTCTATTAGAAACGATAAATTAAAAAAATCTTTAAGAAAATATTTATATCGCGTAATTTAAAAGTAAAAAAATTTATTTTTCTATTCTTTTTTAGATATAAACCTCGCATCGCACGCGCTAGGGCAGTGGTGTCCGCAAACTCGTCACCTAGACAGTATCTAAATCTGCGGGGATTATAAATTTCCCGATCGACCGATGATGGAGGGTAATGATAGCCCACCTCGGCGGTCTAAGACGTTTATATATCCAGACTCCGAATTTTTGTTTGAAGAACAAAGACTATTTACCTTCTTAGATTGGCCCGTATCCTTCATCTCTCCCGAAGAACTAGCGAAAGAGGGTTTTTTTTACTTGAGAAATGAAGACCATTGCGCGTGCGTATTTTGCAAGAATATTATCGATCATTGGATACTAGGAGATACTCCGAAAAGAAAACATTTAGACAAAAGTCCCCATTGTCCATTCGCTCGAGGAGAAAGAACCAAAAATATTCCAATAGATAGAAGAAATCGGTTTACGACAAATTTTTCGGCGATTGCCGGTAATAGCTCTTCAAGCAGCAGCGACGATGTGTGCGGTTTAGGGAGAAGGGACACAAAAGGAGCGTCGCAGGAGTATTACGATTTGAACATTTTAACTAATTCTTCGGATTCAAAAATTTTGATGCCGGGTTTCGGCCTTCAACCTTATTTGGAACCACGAGCTAATGAATTTTCGATACCACAAACTCGTTTACAGTCCTTCGGAGGTTGGCCTAATAGGGTTAAGCAGACTCCAGAAAAATTAGCGGAGGCGGGATTTTACTATTATAAACTTAGCGATCACGTGAAGTGTTTTTATTGTGGCCTCGGACTCAGAAATTGGGAGGCGAACGACGATCCGCTGGAAGAACACGCCAAATGGTCCGCCGACTGCCTGTTTGTTTCGTCTGTGAGAGGCGCCAAATCCTCAGAGGTGGCTCGAAAAGAAGATCCTGCTTCTCGCGTTCCTTGGAGGGACAGGTCGTTGTCGAATGCAGCGGAAACGGTAGAGGTGGCAGCGGAAGCAGCAGCGGGAGCAGCCGTACCATCCTCGTTGCCGTCGTCATCGTGGTTCATGCAGTCGTCGTCGATGTCGTGGTTGTCGTCGTCGCCGTTGTCGTCAATTTCGCCGTTGTCGTCGATTTCGTCGTTGTCGTCGTTGTCGTCGTTGTCGTCGTTGTCGTCGTTGTCCTCGTTAGAATCTCTTAAGTAAAATGATAATTTAAAAAGGCCTTAAGAAAGCCAATAAGGCAAACTGAACGAATATTAGACGATTTTTGACTCGCGACAACATTAGGAAAATAAAACGGGATCGTCGACCACCGAGGATCCTTCAAGCCGAGTGACGTGCTAATCTCGCTCACTCGCCCTCAAGTCGTGTCTAATCTGAGGGGCTGTTATAAACTACGCCTTCAAACTGATCATTTCATGAAAAACTTTGCAGTTGTGCAAAAGTTACTTACTTATGAAAATGTAAATAAATTTATATATTTTTATCACGTTGTATATTTTTATCAATGTTCTCAAAATAAATTTAATTTTTATAATTTATATTACCTTTTTATTTTTCCTGCTTCGAATTGTTTATTCAAAAACCCGAACATAAAATTTGACTTTGAAAAAAATTTTTGAATTTTTTTAGCGGATTTATACCTAGCGAACAATTTATTCGCTAACTATAGCTCTTACCTAATAAAAGGACGTTTGAACGATTTCGATAATTTTTCGTTGCCTCGGTAAAGACATTATATAATAGTGGCGCCTCCAAGGGAACTTGATCTCGATTAGTTGTTCGATTTGCCGGACCCGTGTTCAAGGCGCTCGTTCCATTTTAGGTGCGTCACTTTAGCGAAAAATTCCTTCATAATTTAGACATTGATCGATCCCTTTATTATTTCTTCTGGATGAATTTTTAGCTTTTGTAGAGTTTCTTTGATGTCCTCGGGAATGTTATATTGGTGGGTACGATTGCGAAAATGAGGGTTCGTAATGCCTGCGATCTCTTTCCGACATCTCAAATTTCCATTCTTTCACAATAAAAATGAAAAAAACTCCTTCAATTTACACGATAGCTGGAAATAAACGGTATATTTGCATTCAGCGAGAGAATCTACGTCGAAAAACCTCTAATATTGACCTCTTCAATGAATACAAACGCATTTTAGATACCTTTTTGTTAATATTTTTTTTCGATATGACATTAATTTTATCATAACAAAATTTAAGTTTTCGAACTTTCTTCTTATTGGCATTGTAGACCTCGATTTTCTACACGCCTAATGATCTGTATAGGCTAATTTCTTATAGGAAGGATATAAGTATCCATCTCTCACCGTAATCGAGTTAATATCGTTAGATCGGACCCTTTCTTATGGCGCTAGTTTCATTTTAATTGTGCTACATTAGAGAGAAACATCCTAGTTCATGGCCTAAATTCCGTGTTATTTTTTCCACAGGACCCTACACTGATTTTAGTTTTACGATATCTCAAATTATTCCTCAGATATTGAAATTTTCGGTTTCTCCCCCGAAAAAAAAAATTCTCTTCTAGTGGGGTGCGCACCGGTCACAGAGTAGTGCTGGGCCTTCCAACTCTATATATACAGGTTTGAAATATAAGTTGTATATGGATCTTTCACCGGGAAATATTCCGGCTAATTCTTGTTAATAAAGGGAGCAGAAGATAAATTTGTGCCAAAAAGCATATAAAATGCACTAGGGAACGTCTATGGTGATTTTATAAAATTCAAAGAAAGAAAAAATAATGGGTTATCCGTAAATGCATTTCAATCTATCAATTAGTTATGACCCACTTTGGAAAATTTTGTTTTTTTTAGGGGGGAGGGCCCCATAAAGTAAGGAGTCATGCTAGTTTACGGCATAAATTCCGTGGTTTATTTTTTATCTCTGGTGGAAAAAATTTCTAAAGGGAACAATCAATTTAAATTTTCGGCACACATTCATAAAAAAGGGAAAGGTTTTTTTTCCACCATCTTACGCAAAGAGGGAAAACACAGGGTTTTTTTCCGGAAATTTTGAAACTTATCCCAGGAACCGCCTATACCCCCGAAAACTAATGAGGAGTACCTGAGGGCCCTACAACTGAATTTAGTTTTACGATATCTCAAATTATTCCTGAGTTGTTGAAGTTTTCGGTTTCTCCCCCGAAAAAAATTTTTTTCTTGTTGGGTGCGCACCCGGTCACAAAGTAGTGCTGGGCCTTAAAACCTTAAATATACAGGTTTGAAAATATAAGCCTGTCAATATGGGCATCTTTCACCGGGAAGTTTCTGGCCTAAATTCTTTGTTAATTAATAAAGGGAACAAGAAGATCAAATTTGTGACAAAACGCATAATAAAATCGCAATAAAGGGAACGTTACCTGGTGAATTTTAAAAATTCGAAGAAAAAAAAATAATGGTCATGCGTAAATGCAATTTCAATCTATCAATTAGTTATGACCTACTGTAAGGAGGCATGTTTTACGGCCTAAAATCCGTGTTTTTTTTTATCTCTGGTGGAAAAAATTTCTAAAATGAACAATCAATTTAAATTTTCGGCACAAACCCATAATTATCAGTTATTTGTGAGCTCTTGTATATATATATAATATTTAAGATACTTTTTATAATATTTTTGGTTTTATAAATATAAAGTTTACAATTTAATACAATAGAGCTATTTTTTGTGTGATAATCAAAATTAACGTATAATCAGCAATAATTTTTGACACTTCAATAATATATATCATCATCAGTTATTTGTGAGCTCTTGTAAGGTGCGAACGAATTTATAAGTTTTATATAAAAAGTTAAGGTTCCTAAGATAAGACATCGACTCAACCCAACCTCTATATATTATAATATATATATATAAAAAAAAATATTAATTAAATTAAAAAATAAAAAAAAAATAAAAAATATACATATATATATATATATATATATATATATATATATATATTATATATATATATATATATTATTATATATATATATATTATATATTATTATTATATATTATTATATGGTTCCATTTTCGGGTGGGCGTTACCTTAGCGAGAATTCCTACGTAATTTAGTACTTTGTCACCTTTTAATAAATTAAAAATTTAAATTTTCTTATAGTGCATGTATTTATGTTGTGTGTGTTAATCAAAATTTAACGCGTTTGTTCCATTTTCAGTGCGCTACACTTTAAAAAATAACTTAAAAATATCCTAAGGGTACCCCCTCGCTCTTCGATCGGGGCACAAAATAACGTTACTTTTTACTTTTCGGGAGATGGTGCAAAATAAATTTTTCGTTTCTTAAGCGATTTTCTTTTTCGAGGGAACCAGAAAATAATAATTACGGTATATAAGTCTATAAAATGAGTCACAGAAGATTTTACTGTTCATCAGTGGGATTCGAACACTGGAACTCCGCGTTGCTGAGTTAACAGTAACCGGTGGTTTATCCACTAAGTGACTAAGCCATCCACGTTCCAAAAAAAGGACGCTTGAAGCCTAGTTTTTAAAGCACCCGGTTTTCTCATCCCATAATTGCTGAGCACTTAAAGGCCTGGCCCCCATTTTAAATGAATGAGTCACAGAAGATTTTACTCTTCATCAACGGGATTCGATTTTAAATGCGTTACCTTAGTTAGAAATTCCTACCTTAATTAAGGAATTGTTCAAGAATGTTATATTTGTGGGTTCGAATGCGAAAAGGCGGGCCATGCCATCCCTAGTGCAAATACGTAATGTCTGTGATATAAGACCATTCAGGGTTCTCGAAAGACAGAACTTTCCGACACACCAAATTTCCATTCTTTCACAATTAAGATGGAAAAAAATCCTTTGATTTACCCGATAGCTGGAAATAAACGCCAGATTTACATTCGGTGAGTGACTTAATATTGACATCCAAAATGAATATAAACACATTTTAGATACTTTTTTTAACATTAACGGTTACTCATTTTATAAACTTAGATACCGTAATTATTATTTTCTGATTCCCTCGAAAAAGAAAATCGCTTAAGAAACGAAAAATTTATTTTGCACCATCTCCCGAGAAGTAAAAAGTAACGTTATTTTGTTCCCCGATCGAAACGCGAGGGGGTACCCTTAGGATGCTTTTAAGTTAATTTTTAAAGTGTAGCGCATTGAAAATGGAACGAAGGCGTTAAATTTTGATTTAAACACACAACATTAAATGACATCACTATAATAAAATTTATTAAATTTTAATTTATTAAAATGGCGACAAAGTACTAAAATTTACGTTGGAATTTCTCGCTAAGGTACGGCACCGAAAATAGAAAAATATATATATATATAATAATTATATATATATATATATATATATATATTATATATATATATATATATATATATATATATAATATATATATATATATATATATATAAAAATATATTATATTATATATATATATATATATATATATATATATATATATAAATATATATATATATATATAATATATATATATATATATATATATATATATATTATATATATATATATATATATATATTTTTTTTCATATAAAAAAAAGGTGGTTTCAAATCTTTATCAACTCTCAAATATAATGGCAAATAGTTGCACTCTTTACTAAACCCGCAAGGTAGTGTAATCCTTCCTTGAACTGAAAAATAGAAATGGCACCTTCATTTGAAATAGGAAAACCAGAACGTTCACTCGTCAGAATTCCTGGAAGTGGTCAAGATAAGAGTTTAAAGCCCGTGTGTTTGAATGTGGCACAGATTAACGCTTGCGCACGTATTTTGGGCCCTATTGTAAATTTTAATTTCGAGCACCAAATTGCAAACGGAACTCTCAGTATTTCACCCGTTGCAAGTTTGTCTTTAAAAAAAAAAAAAAAAAAAATTTTTTTAAAAAAAAAAAAAAAAAAAAAAAAAAAAAAAAAAAAAAAAAAAATTTGTCATAAACCATAGAAAACTCAAGTATGTAGTTCACATCGAAACAACGATCATCGTAACGAGGGAGCAAATGCGAAGCGAAGCTTTGCCGCACCCCATCCACGATATAAATATGCATTGAGGAGCAGTCGTTTAACGCCTGTGGAACGGCGAGAAAAAAAGAAAAGATTGAATAAATCGAGGCGAGTTCTTGAAGAAGAAAATGATATACTTGCGACTAAAGTGAAAAGGTTTAAAGAAATTATTTTGAGCAAATCGAAACTGAAAGAATTTTTGAAAGAGCTAAAAGAAATGGAAGCAAATAACGCTTAAGATAAAAATTGTCAAGAGTTAACGAATAGTCCTTAATAAAAAAATTATTCTTCAATGTATTTTTTTGAATTTTGATTTATTTCAATACTCTATATTGTTAAAATAAACTCATATACACTTTCGGCTTTTTATTACCCAATTTCTAGCACTGAAAACGTCAATTTTTGGCTCCTTCATTGAATATAAATGTACTCTATTTAATATTTTAGATCCTTTTTTTAAAAATTGTTCCTATGAAATTAAACTTTTTAAAAATTTTTATGTTTAAACGCATATTTTTACTATAAATGTTTTGTCACGACATCTGAAAGCAATGTGCGATTTTATGTAAAACAATAAAATGAATCTCATTGATAATTAAACAAAGCCCACGTGAAAATTTAAGTAATAAAAATGTTTTAAATTCACGAACTTTTTTAAAACCAATATACGAAGGGCGAATATAAAAAATGGTTGTTTCCTCAAATCGAAGATAGGAGATCTTTGTGAATTTAACACCATCCTTCGGAGAAAAACCAAACCTAGTACAATTTCTTTCTCTTCCCAATTTTCAGCTGGTAGCAAGAAAACAAGCATCAACAATCCAATTTCAGGAATCCTATGCTAAGGCGTTAGCACAAAAAAAACGTTCCCTTTATTATAGATTTGTGCCAAAATTTTACTTCTTTGTTCCCTTTAGAATTTTTTTCCACCGAAAATAAAAAAACACGGAATTTAGGCCAGAAAATAGCATGCCTAGGTTGAAGATGCCTTGTTGCCATGTTTATATATTCAAAACTGTAGAACCTAGCAGGTTGAAATTATAAATTATTTCTTTAGCACCAAAGCGGCCGTTTCCGATATATTTATTTTTTTTTAAAAAAAATTTACAAATTAACAATTTTAAAGGAAAATATCCTTCTAGGCACAAGAAGTAAGGGGCCGACAATTAACATTTTTATAGTCTGTACTACGTTCTAACTTCTCTATAAATTTCATTATGTTGCTTTCAGCTATTAGCAAGAAAACAAGCCTCAAAAACACCAATTTCCACATAGAACAAAAAAAATTTTTTGGAAATTTTATAATTTTTTAGAATGGAAATTCAGGGTGTCGTAAAGCTCAGACCCTCGAGAACATCCGTGACCTTATATCGCAGGCATTACATTTTAGCAATGGGCGCCGCATAGCCGCTCTTTTCGAACTTTTTTAATTTTGTTTTTAGTTTGTTACCTCTACAAATTATTTATCAAAGAAAACTGAATTTAAGGGAGACTAAACTATAAAAAAAATAATATATAGAGTACACTTTAAAAATTAACTTAAAAAAACTTAATGGTACCCCCTCGCGCTTCGTTCGGGGCACGAAATAACGATATTTATGTACAGAATTGATATTCAGGTATTCACATATCATATAATTGTTTTTTTTCTTTGTTCTTAATTTTTCTTAATTTTCATTATACCTTTATCCGTGAACTTTTCGTTTTTTTCCTCAAAATACTATATTGACGTTTCGTAATTACCCCAAGACGATCCTTGGAGGGGATAAATCGAGGCCGGGTTTCCTCTACGGCTTCACTATAATATAATGACGTTTCCCGGTTACCATAAAAACGACCTCGAACGATCAAACGGCCAATATTTTCAGGGACAACCTTTCGTTAAGCGATTAATCGTTCTTATAATGACGTTTATTTGGTACCATTTCTAAGTCGAAGGTCTAAGTCAAAATTTGAAAAAAAAATTCTCAATTCTTTCCCAAAACGATTTTTTGGAGAGCGATTTTGAATTAAACCTTTGAGTTATAAACGGTTTCGATGAAACGTCAATATGGGAACGATTATTACGCTTAACGATGTTCTAAGCGTAAAAATTGAATTCTAAACGCGTAGAGTCATTTATTTTGGTTTTTTTACGAAAGTCACTATATAACGACGACGTTTCCGAAGTAAATGGGCGTCGTGGAATATTTTTTATTTTTTTTTTAATTTAGTTACCTCTAAAAAAATTATATATCGTAGAAAATGGAATTTAAGGTAGACTGAGCTATAAAAAATATTAATATAAATATAGTACACTTAAAAAATTAACGAAAAAAAATCTTA
Organism: Trachelipus rathkii; assembly: GCA_015478945.1. Classification (NCBI taxonomy): domain Eukaryota; kingdom Metazoa; phylum Arthropoda; class Malacostraca; order Isopoda; family Trachelipodidae; genus Trachelipus; species Trachelipus rathkii. The sequence goes on along the minus strand of JABUQX010016610.1, from coordinate 12,199 downwards.
AGGGTATCCTCCTACGGTTCGCCCGGGGAGCGAAATAACGTTACTCTCTACTTCTCGGGAGATGGTGCAAAATGAATTTTTTGTTCCTTAAGCGAATTTTTTTTCCGAGAGAAACCAAAAAAAAATAACTACGGAATCTAAGTCTGTAAAGAATTGATAATTGTTTATTCACATATTGGATATATATTTTTTTCTTCGTTTTTAATTTTTCTTAAAGTCCTAATTAATAAACTACATCTATAGCAAAAAATCGCTTAAAGCCTATACATTTATCCGTGAACTTTTCGTTTTTTCCTCAAAATACTATAGTGACGTTTCGTAATTACCAATACAACCCTCGAAGGGGATAAATCGAGGCCGGAATCCCTAGACGGCGTCACTATAATATGATGACGTTTCTCGATTACCATAAAAACGACCTCGAACGATTCAAACGGCAATATTTTCAAGACGAAACTATCGTTAACGCTATTAATCGTTATTATATGACGTTCATTCGTACCGTTATTAGTCGAAGTCGAAGTCAAAAATTAAAAAAAAAAAAAATTTTAAATTTTCCCGATGTTCGACTTTTGGAGAGCGATTTTGAATTAGATCTTTCGAGTTATAAAAACGGTTCCTATGAAACGTCACTATTGAAACGATTATTACGCTTAACGATGTTCTAAGCGTAAAAAATGGATTCTAAACTCGTAGATTCATTTATTTTGGGCCTTTACGAAACGTCACTATATGACGACGACGTTTCCAAGGTAAATGGGCGTCGTGAAATATTTTTTATTTTTTTTTAATTTAGTTACCTCTAAAAATTATTTATCGTAGAAATTTAAATTTAAGGGAGACTAAACTATAAAAAAAAATTAATTTAAATAAATATAGTATCTAAGTTTGTAAAGAATAGATAATAATCAGTTATTCACATATTGCATAAGGAACGAAAAATTTATTTTGCAACATCTCCCGAGAAGTAAAAAGTTACGTAATTTTGTGCCCCGATCGAAGCGTAAGTGGGGACCTTTAAGATTTCTTTTCGGTAATTACGAAACGTCACTATCGTATTTCGATGAAAAAAAAACGAAACGTTCACGGATAAAGGTATGATGAAAATTAGGGAAAATTAAGAACATAGAAAAAAAACAATAATATGATATGCGAATACCTGAATATCAATTCTTTATATAAATATCGACGTAAAGAAATCTTAAAGGTCCCCACTTACGCTTCGATCGGGGCACAAAATACCGGAACTTTTTACTTCTCGGGAGATGTTGCAAAATAATTTTTCGTTCCTTAGGCGAGTTTTTTTTTAGGGCAAGTGTACTATATATATTATTATTTTTTTATAATCTAGTCTCTCTTAAATTCAGTTTTCTACGAAAAATAATTTTTAAAGGTAACCAAACAAAGAATAATTAAAAAAATAACGCACGACGCCCATTTCCTATAGGCTTTAAGCGATTTTTTGCTATAGATGATTTTAAATAATTAAGACTTTAAGAAAAATTAAGAACGAAGAATAAAAAAATATCCAATATGTGAATAACTGATTATTATCAATTCTTTACAGACTTAAATACTATATTTATTTAAATTAATATTTTTTTTTATAGTTTAGTCTCCCTTAAATTCCATTTTCTACGATAAATAATTTTTAGAGGTAACTAAATTAAAAAAATTTTTTTTGCACTACGCCCATTTACCTCGGACACGTCGTCGTCATATAGTGACGTTTCGTAAAATCCCAAAATAAATGACTCTACGAGTTTAGAATCCATTTTTTACGCTTAGAGGATCGTTAAGCGTAATCATCGTTCCATAGCTGACTTCATCGAACCGTTTTATAACTCGAAAACGTCTAATTCAAAAATCGCTCTCAAAAAGTTCGACCTCGGGAAAAATTTTTGAGAATTTTTTTTTCAAATTTTGACCTAGACCTTCGACCTATAAACGGTACAGAATAAACGTCACTATAATAATAATTAATACGCTTAACGATAGTTCGTCCCTGAAAATATTGCCGTTTGATCGTTGAGGTCGTTTTTATGGTAATCGAGAAACGTCATTATATTATAGTGACGCCGTAGAGGAAACCCGGCCTCGATTTATCCCCTCCAAGGATCGTCTCGGTAATTACGAAAGGTCACTATCGTATTTTGAGTAAAAAAACGAAACGTTTACGGATAAAGGTATGATGAAAATTAGGTAAATAAGAAATAGAAAAAAAAAACAATTATATGATATGTGAATACCTGAATATCAATTTCTTGATATAAATATCGACGTAAAGAAATTTAGAGCGTAAAAAATGGCTTCGATCGGGGCACAAAATAATATAACTTTTTACTTCTCGGGAGATGCTTGCAAAATAAATTTTTCGTTCCTTAAAGCGAGTTTTTTTTGAGCAAGTTTACTATTTATATTTATTATTTTTTAAAATTTAGTCTCCCTTAAATTCAGTTTTCTACGATAAAAATAATTTTTAGAGGTAACTAAAACAAAAAATAATTTGTAAAAAAAAACGCACGACGCACATTTCCTCAAAAATTGAATTAAGGGAGCTACTAAAAAATTAGTATATGGTTTTAAAATTGTGAACCGTCGTTATCAGGTGATATATCTTATTAGTCTTGTTTAAAAAGAAATGAATTAAATATAATCAGTTATTTCATCATTTATGTGTGATATATTTTGTTTATTTATCTTCCTTCGTTGTTATAAAATTTTTGACTACCTAAGACTTCAAATTAAATACAAAATCTTTGTTATAGTATCAAATTCTTAACAGACTTTAAGATTGCTTACTTTAAACATATATACTAATTAATTTTAAACACATGCACCTTTTTTGGTCCCCCTTTTCACGACCTTTTTCATCATCACTTTCGGGCCGTTTTCCGCCGGTAAAACCACTGCGAAAGTAGCGAGCGTCAGCGAGTGGAGTGAGCCCCATCGGCCCAATTATTGCCCTATTTTACAGTTGCTAATTATCGGTAAAGAAAGCATCCCTCTGTTCCTGGCCATAATATTCTCCAGTTTTATAATCACCTATTTTGGGCAATTTTTCTGCCGGTAAAACAACGGCGAACGTAGCGAGCGAAAGCGAGCAAAGTGAGCTCACCGGCATTATCATTGCCCTACTTTTTTGCCTTTTTTCATCCTGGCGAACGTAGCGAGCGAAGCGAGCGGAGTGAGCCAGTTGCGCGTGCGTCAGCACGCGCTCGAAGGCAAGCCCTAACGCTTGCGTTAGGGAGGAGCGTTAGCGACGCTGCTTGTTTAAATTAATTTTTTTATATAGTTTAGTCTACCTTAAATTCCATTTTCTACGATAATTTTGTTTTAGAGGTAACTAAATTAAAAAAAAAAATTTTGCACTACGCCCATTTACCTTGGAAACGTCGTCATCCTATAGTGACGTTTCGTAAAAGCCCAAAATAAATGACTCTACGCGTTTAGAATCCATTTTTTACGCTTAGAGCTATTTTGTGCCCCGATCGAAGCGTAAGTGGGGACCTTTAAGATTTTTTTACGTCGATATTTATATTAAGAATTGATATTCGGGTATTCACATATCATTAATTGTTTATTTTTTCTATGTTCTTAATTTTTCCTAATTTTCATCATAACTTTATCCGTGAACTTTTCGTTTTTTTCCTCAAAATACGATAGTGACGTTTCGTAATTACCGAGACGATCCTCGGAGGTTATCAATCGAGGCTGGGTTTCCTCTACGGCGTCACTATAATATAATGACGTTTCTCGATTACCATAAAAACGATCTCGAACGATCAAACGGCAATATTTTCAGGGATGAACTATCGTTAAGCGTATTAATTATTATTTTAGTGACGTTTATTCTGTACCGTTTATAAGTCGAAGGTATAAGTTAAAATTTGAAAAAAAAAAATTCAATTTTTTCCGAGGTCGACTTTTTGGATAGCGATTTTGATTTAGACCTTTTGAGGTATAAACGGTTCCGATGAAACGTCTCTATTGGAACTATTAATACGCTTAACGACGTTCGAAGCGTAAAAAATGGATTCTAAACGCGTAGAGTCATTTATTTTGGGCTTTTACGAAAAGTCACTATATGATGAGGACGTTTCCAAGGTAAATGGGCGTCGTGCAATATTTTTTATAATTTTTTTTTAATTTAGTTACCTCTAAAAATTATTTACCGTAGAAAATGGAATTTAAGGGAGACTAAACTATATAAAAAAATTAATATAAATAAATATAGTATAGATCATGATAAATAATTAAGAATTCAAGAAAAATTAAGATCGAAGAAAAAATAAATATCCAATATGTGAATAACTTATTATTAGCAATTCTTTACAGACTTAGATTCCGTTTTTTTTTTTTTTTGGTTTCTCTCGAGAAAAAAACTCGCTTAAGGAACAAAAAATTTATTTGGCACCATCTCCTGAAAAGTAGAGAGTGACGTTATTTCGTGCCCCGAGTGAACCGTAGGAGGGTACCTTTAATATTTTTTTTACGTTAATTTTTAAAGTGTAGCAAAAAATCGCTCAAAGCCTATAGGAAATGGGGGTCGTGCGTAGTTTTTATAATTAATTTTTTTTTAGTTACCTCTAAAAATTATTTTTCATAGAAAACTGAATTTAAGGGAGAGTAAATGAAAAAAAAATAATAATATATACAAAGTACACTTGCACTCGAAAAAAAAAACTCGCTTAAGGAACGAAAAATTTATTTTGCAACATCTCCCGAGAAGTAAAAAGTTACGTTATTTTGTGCTCCGATCGAAGCGTAAGTGGGGACCTTTAAGATTTCTTTACGGTCGATATTATATTAAGAATGATATTTCGGGTATTCACATATCATTAAATTGTTTATTTTTTCTATATGTTCTTAATTCCTAATTTTCATCAATAAACTTTATCCGTGAAACCGTTTTCGTTTTTTTTCCTCCAAAATACGAAGTGACGTTTCGTAATTACGAGACATCCTCGGAGTCGAATCAATCGAGGCTTGGTTTTCCTCTATGGCGGCACTATAATATAATGACGTTTCTCGATTAACATAAAAACGACCTCGAACGCTTAGAAGTCTTTAAGGGGATGAACTATCGTTAAGCTTATTAATTATTATTATAGTTCCGTTTATTTCTGTACCGTTTATAAGTCGAAGGTATAGGTTAAAATATTGAAAAAAAAAATTTCCAATTTTTTACCAGGTCGACTTTTTGGATAGCGATTTTGATTTAGAACTTTTGAGTTATAAACGGTTCCGATGAAACGTCACAATTGGAACTATTATTACGCTTAACGACGTTCTAAGCGTAAAAAATGGATTCTAAACGCGTAGAGTTATTTATATTGGGCTTTTACGAAACGTCACTATATGACGAGGACGTTTCCGTAGGCTTTGAGCGATTTTTTGCTACACTTTAAAAATTTTAACGTAAAAAAAATATTAAAGGTAACCCTCCTACGGTTCACTCGGGGCACGAAATATAACGTTACTCTCCACTTTTCGGGAGATTGATGCAAAATAAATTATTTGTTCCTTAAGCGTGTTTTTTTTTCCCCCGAGAGAAACGAAAAAAAAAAATTATTACGGAATCTAAGTCTGAAAAGAATTGCTAATAATAAGTTAAATTCACATATTGGATATTTATTTTTTCTTCGTTCTTTATTTTTCTTAAAAATTTGAGAACCATTGATCTATACTATATTTATTCTATATACTATGAATATTAAACATGCCTTTTTTCGTCCGGTATTTGTCGACCCTTTTTCATCATCGTCGAAAAAACCATAAAACACCCCAAAAAACACTTTGATATTAATTTATATATTAGTTTTTTTAATACTTATTATTGCTTTATTATTTCAAAAATTCATATTCTAACAGAGTCAGAGACCGTACTGCAGCTAACGAAAACGACACATTTATTTATTTATATACTATTAATTTTAAATCTGCTTTTTTGGTCTTCACTCATCCCTCTGTTCCTGGCCATAATAATCTCCAGTTTCATAATCACTTATTTTGGGCAATTTTTCTGCCGGTAAAACCACGGCGAACGTAGCGAGCGTCAGCGAGCGAAGTGAGCTCACCGGCATTATCATTGCCCTCCTTTTTGGCCCTTTTTCATCCTGGCGAACGTAGCGAGCCGAAGCGAGCGAAGTGAGCCAGTTGCGAGTGCGCAGCACTCGCTCGAAGGCAAGCCCTAACGCTTGCGTTAGGGAGGAGCGTAGCGACGTTGCTTGTTTATATTAATTTTTTTTATAGTTTAGTCTCCCTTAAATTCCATTTTCTACGATAAATAATTTTTATAGGTAACTAAATTAAAAAAAATAATAAAAAATATTGCACGACGCAAATTTACCTTAGGAAATGGGGGTCGTGCGTAGTTTTTAATTAATTTTTGTTTAGTTACCTCTTAAAATTATTTTTCATAGAAAACTGAATTTAAGGGAGACTAAATTAAAAAAAATAATAATATATATAAAGTACACTTGCCTTCGAAAAAAAAAAACTCGCTTAAGGAACGAAAAATTTATTTTGCAACATCTCCCGAGAAGTAAAAAGTTACGTTATTTTGTGCCCCGATCGAAGCGTAAGTGGGGACCTTTAAGATTTTTTTACGTCGATATTTTTATTAAGAATTGATATTCGGGTATTCACATATCATTAATTGTTTATTTTTTCTTTGTTCTTAATTTTTCCTAATTTTAATCATAACTTTATCCGTGAACTTTTCGTTTTTTTCATCAAAATACGATAGTGACGTTACGTAATTACCGAGACGATCCTCGGAGGTTATCAATCGAGGCTTGGTTTCCTCTACGGCGTCACTATAATATAATGACGTTATCGATTACCATAAAAACGATCTCGAACGATCAAACGGCAATATTTTCAGGGATGAACTATCGTTAAGCTTATTAATTAATTATTTAGTGACGTTTATTCGGGAACTGATATAAGGCGAAGGTATAAGTTAAAATTTGAAAAAAAATCAAATTTTTTCAGAGGTCGACTTTTTGGATACTGGATTCTTGATTTTAGACCCTTTTGAGTTTATAAAACGGTTTCCGATGAAACGTTCACTATTGGAACTTTAAATACGCTTTAACGACGTTCGAAGCGTTAAAAAAATGGATTCTAAACGGCGTAGAGTCATTTATTGGGCTTTACGAAACGTCACTTATGACGAGGGACGTTTCCGAAGGTAAATGGTCGTCGTGCAATATTTTTTATATTTTTTCTTATAATTTATATACTCTAAAAATTATTTACGTAGAAAATGGAATTTAAGGGAGACTTAACTATAAAAAAAATTAATATAAATAAATATAGTATAGATCATGATAAATAATTAAGAATTTAAGAAAAATTAAGAACGAAGAAAAAATAAATATCCAATATGTGAATAACTTATTATTAGCAATTCTTTACAGACTTAGATTCCGTTTTTTTTTTTTTTGGTTTCTCTCGAGAAAAAAACTCGCTTAAGGAACAAAAAATTTATTTTGGCACCATCTCCCGAAAAGTAGAGTAACGTTATTTCATGCCCCGAGCGAACCCTAGGAGGGTACCTTTAATATTTTTTTTACGTTAATTTTTAAAGTGTAGCAAAAAATCGCTCAAAGCCTATAGGAAATGGGGGTCGTGCGTAGTTTTTATAATTAATTTTTGTTTAGTTACCTCTAAAAATTATTTTTCATAGAAAACTGAATTTAAGGGAGACTAAATTAAAAAAAATAATATATATAAAGTACACTTGCCCTGGAAAAAACTCGCTTAAGGAACGAAAATTTATTTTGCAACATCTCCCGAGAAGTAAAAATATACGTTATTTTGTGCCCGAAAGAAGCGTAAGTGGGGACCTTTAAGATTTCTTTAAGTCGATATTTATATTAAGAATTGATATTCGGGTATTCACATATCATTAATTGTTTATTTTTTCTATGTTCTTAATTTTTCCTAATTTTCATCATAACTTTATCCGTGAACTTTTCGTTTTTTTCCTCAAAATACGATAGTGACGTTTCGTAATTACCGAGACGATCCTCGGAGGGGATCAATCGAGGCCGGGTTTCCTCTACGGCGTCACTATAATATAATGACGTTTCTCGATTACCATAAAAACGATCTCGAACGATCAAACGGCAATATTTTCAGGGATGAACTATCGTTAAGCTTATTAATTATTATTATAGACGTTTATTCTGTACCGTTTATAAATCGAAGGTATAAGTTAAAATTTGAAAAAAATTTCAATTTTTCCCGAGGTCGACTTTTGGATAGCGATTTTGATTTAGACCTTTGAGTTATAAACGGTTCCGATGAAACGTCACTATTGGAACTATTACGCTTAACGACGTTCTAAGCGTAAAAATGGATTCTAAACGCGTAGAGTTATTTATATTGGGCTTTTACGAAACGTCACTCATATGACGAGGACGCTTTCCCCGGTTGAGCGATTTTTTGCTACACCTTAAAAATTAACGTAAAAATAGGCAGTAGCCTCCGAAATATTAAATGAAACGTTAGCCTTCCTCATCTTGGGAGATGATAAATAATTATTTGTTTTTGCGAGTTTTTCCCGAGAGAAACGAAAAAAAAAATTATTACGGAATCTAAGTATGTAAAGAATTGCTAATAATAAGTTATTCACATATTGGATATTTATTTTTTCTTCGTTCTTAATTTTTCTTAAATTCTTAATTATTTATCATGATCTATACTATATTTATTTATATTAATTTTTTTTTATAGTTTAGTCTCCCTTAAATTCCATTTTCTACGATAAATAATTTTTATAGGTAACTAAATTAAAAAAAATAATAAAAAATATTGCACGACGCCCATTTACCTTAGGAAATGGGGGTCGTGCGTAGTTTTTATAATTAATTATTGTTTAGTTACCTCTAAAAATTATTTTTCATAGAAAAGTGAATTTAAGGGAGACTAAATTAAAAAAAAAAATAATATATATAAAGTACACTTGCCTTCGAAAAAAAACTCGCTTAAGGAACGAAAAATTTATTTTGCAACATCTCCCGAGAAGTAAAAAGTTACGTTATTTTGTGCCCCGATCGAAGCGTGGGGACCTTTAAGATTTTTTTACGTCGATATTTTTATTAAGAATTGATATTCGGGTATTCACATATCATTAATTGTTTATTTTTGCTATGTTCTTAATTTTTCCTAATTTTAATCATAACTTTATCCGTGAACTTTTCGTTTTTTTCATCAAAATACGATAGTGACGTTTCGTAATTACCGAGACGATCCTCGGAGTGAATAACTTATTATTAGCAATTCTTTACAGACTTAGATTCCGTTTTTTTTTTTTTTGGTTTCTCTCGGGAAAAAAACTCGCTTAAGGAACAAAAAATTTATTTGGCACCATCTCCCGAAAAGTAGAGAGTAACGTTATTTCGTGCCCGAGTGAACCGTAGGAGGGTACCTTTAATATTTTTTTTTACGTTAATTTTTAAAGTGTAGCAAAAAATCGCTCAAAGCATATAGGAAATGGGGGTCGTGCGTAGTTTTTATAATTAATTTTTGTTTAGTTACCTCTAAAAATTATTTTTCATAGAAAACTGAATTTAGGGGAGACTAAATTAAAAAAATTAATAATATATATAAAGTACACTTGCCTTCGAAAAAAAAACTCGCTTAAGGAAAGAAAAATTTATTTTGCAACATCTCCCGAGAAGTAAAAAGTTACGTTATTTTGTGCCCCGATCGAAGCGTAAGTGGGGACCTTTGAGATTTTTTTACTTTGATATTTATATTAAGAATTGATATTCGGGTATTCACATATCAATAATTGTTTATTTTTTCTATGTTCTTAATTTTTCCTAATTTTTATCATAACTTTATCCGTGAACTTTTCGTTTTTTTCCTCAAAATACGATAGTGACGTTACGTAATTACCGAGACGATCCTCGGAGGTTATCAATCGAGGCTGGGTTTCCTCTACGGCGTCAATATAATATAATGACGTTTCTCGATTACCATAAAAACGATCTCGAACGATCAAACGGCAATATTTTCATTGAGGGATGAACTATCGTTAAGCGTATTATTATAGTGACGTTTATTCTGTACCGTTTATGAGTCGAAAGGATAATAAAAAAAAAATTCCAATTTTTTCCGAGGTCGACTTTTTGGATAGCGATTTTGATTTAGACCTTTTGAGTTATAAACGGTTCCGATGAAACGTCACTATTGGAACTATTATTACGCTTAACGACGTTCTAAGCGTAAAAAATGGATTCTAAACGCGTAGAGTCATTTATTTTGGGCTTTTACGAAACGTCACTATATGACGAGGACGTTTCCGAGGTAAATGGGCGTCGTGCAATATTTTTTATAATTTTTTTTTAATTTAGTTACCTCTAAAAATTATTTACCGTAGAAAATGGAATTTAAGGGAGACTAAACTATAAAAAAAATTAATATAAATAAATATAGTATAGATCATGATAAATAATTAAGAATTTAAGAAAAATTAAGAACGAAGAAAAAATAAATATCCAATATGTGAATAACTTATTATTAGCAATTCTTTACAGACTTAGATTCCGTTTTTTTTTTTTTTTTTTTTTTTTTTTTTTTTTTTTAAAAAACTTTTTTAAGGAACAAAAAATTTATTTGCCACCATCTCCCGAAAAGTAGAGAGTAACGTTATTTCGTGCCCCGAGTGAACCGTAGGAGGGTACCTTTAATATTTTTGTTACGTTAATTTTTAAAGTGTAGCAAAAAATCGCTCAAAGCCTATAGGAAATGGGGGTCGTGTGTAGTTTTTATAATTAATTTTTGTTTAGTTACCTCTAAAAATTATTTTTCATAGAAAACTGAATTTAAGGGAGACTAAATTAAAAAATAATATATATATATAAAAGTATACTTGCCCTCGAAAAAAAAACTCGCTTAAGGAACGAAAAATTTATTTTGCAACATCTCCCGAGAAGTAAAAAGTTACGTTATTTTGTGCCCCGATCGAAGCGTAAGTGGGGACCTTTAAGATTTCTTTACGTCGATATTTATATTAAGAATTGATATTCGGGTATTCACATATCATTAATTGTTTATTTTTTCTATGTTCTTAATTTTTCCATTTTCATCATAACTTTATCCGTGAACTTTTCGTTTTTTTTCAAAATACGATAGTGACGTTCCGTAAATTAGACGATCCTCGGAGGGGATCAATCGAGGCTTGGTTTCTACGGCGTCACTATAATATAAAGACGTTTCTCGATTACCATAAAAACGACCTCAAACGATCAAACGGCAATATTTTCATGGATGAACTATCGTTAATTATTATTATAGTGACGTTTATTCTGGTACCGTTTATATGTCAGCTGTAAGGTTAAAATTTAAAAAATTCAATTTTCCCTGAGGTCGACTTTTGATAGCGATTTGATTTAGATATTTCGAGTTATAAACGGTTCCAATGAAACGTCACTATTGGAAAACTATTATTACGCTTAACGACGTTCTAAGCGTAAAAATGGATTCTAAACGCGTAGAGTCATTTATTTTGGGCTTTTACGAAACGTCACTATATGACGAGGACGTTTCCGAGGTAAATGGGCGTCGTGCAATATTTTTAAATTTAACGTAAAAAAAATATTAAAGGTACCCTCCTACGGTTCACTCGGGGCACGAAATAACGTCACTCTCTACTTTTCGGGAGATGGTGCAAAATACATTTTTCGTTCCTTAAGCGAGTTTTTTCCCGAGAGAAACGAAAAAAAAAAATTATTACGGAATCTAAGTCTGTAAAGAATTGCTAATAATAACTTATTCACATATTGGATATTTATTTTTTCTTCGTTATTAATTTTTCTCAAATTCTTAGTTATTTATCATGATCTATACTATATTTATTTATATTAATTTTTTTATAGTTTAGTCTCCTTTAATTTCGATAAATAATTTTTATAGGTAACTAAATTAAAAATAATAATAAAGCACGACGCCCATTTACCTTAGGAAATGGGGTCGTGCGTAGTTTTTATAATTAATTTTTGTTTAGTTGCCTCTAAATTAACATAGAAAACCGAATTTAAGGGAGACTAAATTAAAAAATACTATATATAAAGTATACTTGCCCTTTGAAAAAACTCGCTTAAGGAACGAAAATTTATTTTGTACATCTCCGAGAAGTAAAAGTTACGCTATTTTGTGCCACGATCAGCTAAGTGGGGGA
>JABUQX010016609.1:60000-72308 GCA_015478945.1 Trachelipus rathkii | reverse complement strand
GCACAATTATATTAACGGAGGACGTGGCGGAACGTGCGGAAGTGCGGGAACTTGCGATTAGCGGCAGGTTTGATGGTATGGAATGAAAAGTGCGGGAGTGAATAGCGCTATGCGGGACTACTTTCCTCAAAAGTTTGCGGAGGGTTTCGCGCTAGCGGACTCTTACCCTAAATGACGGGGTGCCCACCTTCTGATATATATATATATATATATATATATATATATATTATATATATATATATATATATATATTATATATATTATATATATTATATATATATATATATATATATATATATATAGTATATATATATATATATATAATATATATATATATATTTAGTATATATATATCATATATTATATATTATATATATATATATATATATAAATATAATATATATAATATATATAATATATATATATATATATAATATATTATATATATTATATATATATATATATATATATAGTATATTTATATTATATATTATATATATATATATATATATATATATATATTATATATATATATATATATATATAATATATATATATATATATATATATATATATATATATATATATATATATATATATATATATATATATAAATATTTATATATATATAATATATATATATATATATATATATATATATATATATATATATATATATATATATATAGTAGTAAATTAAGCCCCACTCGCAACTGCCACCTTTTTCATAATAAGACATAGAGCGTATCGGCTTCTGAAACTTGAATATAATCTATATATGTGATTAAACTGATCATAGGCGAGTTTGGTGACCGTAGGTCACCCTAAGGGGAGGATTCACCCCGAGGGTGAACTCCGATATTGGTTGTTACGCTCTTTTTGCGGGGATCTGAGCGACCGAATTAAGGCCTAACGAGAGTTAGGTCGAAGACTCGCGTGATGACGTAATCTCTGTCGCAGACGAGATTACGTCCAGCCGCGAGAGCGCGAGCGCGCACATTACACATACACATGCCCCATTATTGATTTATTATTATTATTATCGAAGAAGTGATCCCCGAAGGGGATCACTTCTGAGTTGTTTTTTAAACCCTTCTGCGCCTGCTTCAGCGACTCCGAGTCCGCACTGCACGGCACTGCACCGGTCCGCACCGCCCCGCACCGCACCTCTGGCTCCGACATATATCTATATAAGTTAGAGTTATCGTATCGATCTAAAATTTGGGGGGTGGTTAGATGATGACGTACCCTATTCGTATACGAAGTTACGTCCCCCTGGGTCTCCCCGAAGGGGGACCCCACCCCTCTTCAAACATTAAATATTGATGTAGAAGGCTGAAATTTGGTGAGAGGATTCAGAGTTGAATTTCTAGAAATACTTGGTATGTGAATCTGTGGAGTTGGCTCCGGCACCGGTGCTGGAGCCACTGCGGTGCCGAGTTAATAAACAGTCGTATAACAACAATGTTGATGTGCTTATATATGTTATTGGATCTGTAGATTTCGAAAATAATGGTTTCAGAACCATCAAGAAAAAAATAAATAAATAAATAAATAAATAAAATTTCTTATTCTTTTTTGTTTATAACTTACAAATTTACGTTTTTACATACCCTAAAGCAGTAAATCACTAAATCAAGCCACCCAACCTGCATATCTGTCCATCTGTGATCCATTGATCTATTGATCTATTGATCTATTGATCTATTGATTAAGGTCAAATTTTTACTAAAATTGTCATGTTTTACATACCCTAAAGCAGTAAATCAGTAAATCAAGCCATCCTACCTACCCTCCTGTCCCATCATGATCTATTGATCTATTGATCTATTGATCTATTGATCTATTGATTAAGGTCAAATTTTTTACTAAAATTGTCATGTTTTACATACCCTAAATCAGTAAATCAGTAAATCAAGCCATCCAACTACCCTCCTGTCCAATCATGAATCTATTGATCTATTGATCTATTGAATCTATTGATAAGGTCAAATTTTTACTAAAATTGTCATGTTTTACATACCCTAAATCAGAAATCAGTAAATCAACCACCCATCCAACCCACCCTCCTGATCAGTTGTGATCTATTGATCTATTGATACTATTGATCTATTATCTATTGATTCAGGGTCAAATTTTTACTAAAATTGTCATGTTTTTAACATACCCTAAATCAGTAATCAGTAAATCAAACCATCCTACCTACCCTCCTGACCAGTTGTGATCTATTGATCTATTGATCTATTGATCTATTGATTAAGGTCAAATTTTTTACTAAAATTGTCATGTTTTACATACCCTAAATCAGTAAAATCAGTAAATCAAACTACCATCACCTACCTCCTGACCAGTTGTGATGTATTGATCTATTGAATCTATTGATCTATTGATCTATTGATAAGGTCAAATTTTTACTAAATTGTACGTTTTACATACCCTAAATCAGTAAATCATTAAATCAGTACCATCCCTCCATCCTCCTGTTCATCCTTGATCTATTGAGTCTATTGATTCAAGTCACATTGTTTGAGTATCATTTTGGGATAAACATAACATAAAAATTAGTTCTTTATACTAACCCTCGAATATATGTTGACGTAACAAAGTTTTCACATTTATAAAAAGCTTACTTAGCACCATCTGAACTATGAATATAATACACAACGACAAACCTGACATGCCTTAAAAGTTCCAAACTTAACACCAGCTAAAGTAACTAACATAGCATACAAGGACGTAAACCTATTCATACTTTTGTCAAGCATATCTCTAACATAACAATGTTAATTTAAATTAACATCGTAATATTTAACTAAAATTATTACAACATTGGTTAATTATTATACTGATCAACGAGTATACTCTAACGTAATTAAGTTTCCACATCAATAAAGCTAAGATGGCGGAACATGAACTAAGAAAATAATGTACAAAGCCAAACCTAAACATATCTTACACACGAATAAACCTGTTAACATTAACAAAGTTCAATACTTAACAACAGAAAGTAACTAACAATGCATGCAAAACGTAACCTATTCTAACTTTTTCAAAGGATATCTCTACCATATTAACGTTAATCTTACACTGACCCATAACATTTAGCAAAAAATTTATCATCAACATTGGTTAATTATCATACTTGTCAACGAATATACTCTAACGTAACAAGTTTCCACATCAATAAGCTAACCATGACGTAACATGAACTTAGAAAATAATGTGTTAATATTTAACAAAAAAATTTACTATAACATAATACCTAATGGGTAAAGACAAACAACGTAAAGTTTTAACCTCTGTAAAGCTAAACTATGAACATAACATACTTAACACACAACAACCAGACGAATAAACAGCTATCATTAACAAGTCAATAAAGCGAACTTACGAGGGAAGTAAAACAAGTTTTCATTTTTATAACATATAATTTTCATTGAAAACAACGTTATATAAATACATAAAAACATATAAATACATAAAAAACATGTTTATTTTAAATATATTAATTCATTTAATCAGAGAACATAGGATTCAAGTTGGGTAAGTTCTATATATCTCTCTAAAAATTCAACACCCTTTGAAAGGATGTAACTATAAATGCCTTCAGCAGCACTAAACCATTTTTCAGCATATTTTGATTCAGCAGCACTCATTCTCTCATACAAAAGAGAAGTAAATTCATCCAAGCTGATAGTTATTAAAGCATTCCTGTATACAGTATTATACGGGAAACCACATGTTTTGGTGTAAATATCATAGATTACACCATGTGCTATAAGTATTAAGTCCTCAAGTATGTCAACATCGTTAAGATGCGATGTTAATTCGTTTTTTATTTTAAGCAATGCTGTAATATTTTCAGATGTTTGAACTGTGAAACCTATACACGTATGTCTGAAGGTCACACAATCGATGGGTTTCCAGTAGTTGCGTACATCAAGGGTTTTAATATCGTCACACGACGAGAACACAACGTCTATTCTATTAGAACCTCTCACGTTATCTTTCCAGTTAGATATTTCACTGCTAGTCGATATACCAGATGACACACATTTATCCTCTATCCATCCTGCTGCAATATTGATGATCTTGATGAACTCTTCAACACAAATGAATAAAGGTCTATTATTTGAACCTCTGGATGGAATACAAGCAATGTATCGGTATCCATCCGGTTGACGATTAAATATAAATGACACATCGTTGGGAATAACAAAGCTCCTCGTGAAAATATCAACAACAGGTTTAGAGATGCGAGGAGATGCCATCGTACCAGCACAGAGAAAAATGTCCTACTGACGGAAATCGTATGCGTAAACAACCCTTAAATGTATAAATGTAATGAGATTCTTTCTTTCAACCAATCAGAAGAAAGTAAACAAGAATACGACGTACGAACGAATCATATCAACTCAAAAGGGTATATATTCTCGTTAGACAACAACAACAACAACAACAACAACAACAACAACAACAACAACAACAACAACAACAACAACAACAACAACAACAACAATAACATAGTACAAAATAAGTTCTTTATATACTAATCAACGAATATGTGCTAACGTAACAGTGTTTTCACATTAATAAAGCTAACATAGCATGACCAGAACTAAGAATATATTGTACAATGGCAAAACCTGACACACCTTACGCACGAATAAACTATCAACATTAACAAACTCCTGCGCTTAACAACAGTAAACTACATAACACTGCATACAAAACGTAACCTATTCACACTTTTTCAAGCATATCTCTAACATATCAATGTTAATTTTACATTAACATCGTAATATTTAACAAAAATTTAGCATAACCATGTCTAAGCATCATACTGACAACAAATATATTGCTAATGTAACAAAGTTTTTACATCAATTTCGTAAAATATTTAACAAAAATTCATCATAACCTCGTCTAAATTATCATAATCCCCCAACGAACAATGGAAACAAACAAAGTTTTAACCAAACATAAACATAAAAATAAAAATTTTTTATCTGACATAACATAAAATAAGTTCTTTGAATAAAATATCACAGTAAAGCGTAATAGTTTACTGATTTAAAGCAGATTAAATCAGTAAATCAGTAAATCAACCACCCCATTCCTGCAGTCCCCTATCCATCCACCCGTCTATGATCTCTATCGACCTATTGATTCAGGTCATATTTCGAGTATCATTTTGGATCAGCAAAACAGGAAAAAACTTAATAAATAAACAAACTCCCTTAAAAAAATAACCACTCAATCAAAGATACCAGCATTCTCGAACTATGAATTGACACATATCTTCATCAAAGTGTCTCACGTCTCGAGTATAACATCATTTGAACTATGGAATAACGTAACAATTAAAAATTCTCGGGCAACCTGACATTACTCAACAAAAAAACTTAACCTAGACTCCACGTTTTCTAACACATCATCGTCAGGTAAACACAGTAATATCTTACAAAACTATCATTTCTCTACCAAATAACAGTTGTTAATTTCGCCCTTATAGTAATATTAACATAAACGTACCTTAACTGTTACGAATAACAGGTTCATTAACCAAGAGTATCTAAAGCAACACACCACCTCCCGAGAGAAAACCCATGGGGGATGCGCCCCCCCTGAAAGGGTGTGAATCTTGAGAGGGGGGATCACCCCGAAGGGATGTAAGCGGGCATTACCCCCGAAGGAGGGGTAAAGCCTCAGCCCTTCGGGCTGAGGCCAAAGCCCGGGGTGTAAGCGGGGATTACATTAAAAAATCCCTCCGAAGGAGGTAAGCCCTGTTTCCCCCCCAAAAAAAAAAGGGGCCCCCCGTTTTTCCGGGGGGGGGCTTTTGGAAGGGGGCCCCCCAAAGCCCGCTTACACCCCTTCGGGGGTGATCCCCCCTCTCAAGATTCACACCTTTCAGGGGGGCGCATCCCCCCATGGGTTTTCTCTCGGCGAGCGTGTGTGTTTGCTTTAGATACTCTTGGTTAATGAAAACTGTTTTTTCGTAAGTTAGGTACGTTATGTTAAATATTACTATGACAGGGCGAAATTAACACTGTTTGGTAGAGAAATGATGAGTTTTGTAATATTACTGTGTACCTGACGATGCATGTTTGTTAGAACGTGGGAGTTAGCCGGTTAGTTTTTGTTTGGAGTAATGTTCAGTGGTTTGCCCGAGAATTTTGTTAATGTCTAAGTTTATTCATAGTTCAAAATGATGTTTTATTTCGAGACGTGAGACACTTTGATGAAGATAGTGTCATTTCATAGTTCAAGATGCTATCTTTGATAGAGTGGTCACTTTGTTAAGGGATTATGTTAGATAATACGTCTTTACTGTTGCTGATCCAAAATGATACTCGAAAATATGACCTGAATCAATAGGTCGATAGATCATAGACGGGTGGATGGATAGGGGACTGCAGGAATGGGTGGTTTGATTTACTGATTTACTGATTTACTGCCTTTAAAAACAGTAAAAAACTATTACGCCCACTTTAACTTATATTTTATTCAAATTAACTTATTTTATGTTATGTCAGGATAAAAAAATTTTATTTTTATGTTATGTTTGTTAAAAAACTTTGTTATGTTTGCAATTATTCGTTTGGGATTATGATATTTAGACAAGGTTATGATAATTTTTGTTAAATATTACGAGTTGATGTAAAAAACTTTGTTACATTAGCAATATATTTGTTGTCAGTATGATGCTTAGACATGGTTATTGTAAATTGTTTGTTAAATATTACGATGTTAATGAAAATAACATTGATATGTTAGAGATTTGCTTGAAAAAAGTGTGAATATGTTACGTTTTGTATGCAGTGTTATGTAGTTTACTGTTGCTCAGGAGTTTGTTAATGTTGATAGTTTATTCGTGCGTAAGGTGTGTTAGGTTTGTCATTGTACAATATATTCTTAGTTCTGGTCATGCTATGTTAGCTTTATTAATGTGAAAACACTGTTACGTTAGCACATATTCGTTGGTTAGTTTATAAAGAACTTATTTTTTGTACTATGTTGTTGTTGTTTTTGTTGTTGTTTTTTTTGTTGTTTTTGTTGTTGCTTGTTGTTGTTGTTGTTAGTTGTGTTGTTTGTTGTTTGTTGTTGTTGTTTGTTGTTGTTGTGTAGTTGTTGTTGTTGTTGTTGTCGAACGAGAATATATACCCTTTTGAGTTGATATGATTCGTTCGTACGTCATATGCTTGTTTACTAATTTCTGGATGGTTAAAAGAAAGAATCTCATTACATGTAAGGGTTGTTTACGCATTACGATTTTCCATCAGACGTTAGGACATTTTTCGCTGTGCTGGTACGATGGCATCTCCTCGCATCTCTAAACCTGTTGTTGATATTTTCACGAGGAGCTTCGTTATTCCCAACGACGTGTCATTTATATTTAATCGTCAACCGGATGGATACCGATACATTGCTTGTATTCCATCCAGGAGTTCAAAATAGGCCTTTATTCATTTGTGTTGAAGAGTTCATCAAGATTATCAATATTGCAGCAGGATGGATAGAGGATAAATGTGTGTCATCTGGTATATCGACTAGCAGTGAAATATCTAACTGGAAAGATAACGTGAGAGGTTCTAATAGAATAGACGTTGTGTTCTCGTCGTGTGACGATATTAAAACCCTTGATGTACGCAACTACTGGAAACCCATCGATTGTGTGACCTTCAGACATACGCGTATAGGTTTCACAGTTCGAACATCTGAAAATTATTACAGCATTGCTTAAAAATAAAAAACGAATTAACATCGCATCTTAACGATGTTGATATACATACTTGAGGACTTAATACTTATAGCACATGGTGTAATCTATGATTATTTACACCAAAACATGTGGTTTCCCGTAAATAACTGATCAGGAATGCCTTTAATAACTATCAGCTTGGATGAATTTACTTCTCTTTTGTATGAGAGAATGAGTGTGCTGAATCAAATATGCTGAAAATGGTTTAGTGCGCTGAAGCATTTATAGTTACATCCTTTCAAAGGGTGTTAATTTCTGGAGAGATATATAGAACTTACCAACTTGAATCCTATGTTCTCTGTTTAGATGAATTAATATATTTAAAAATAAACATGTTGTTTTAGTATTTATATGTTTTATGTATTTATATAACGCTGTTTTCAATGAAAATTATATGTTAAAAAAATGAAAACTTGTTTTACTTCCCTCGTAAGTTCGCTTTATTGACTGGTAGGCTGGGTGTGTTAAGTATGTTATGTTCATAGTTTAGCTTACTGAGGGTAAAACTTTACTTTGTTTGTCTTACCATTAGTTATTATGATGCGTAGGTACGGTTATGTTAAATTTTTGTTAAATATTACAGTCTTAATGTAAAATTAATGTTTACATCAGTGTTTAGCTTTATTGATGTGGGAACTTTATTACGTTAGAGTAATATCGTTGTTATTCAGTATTTATAATAAACCAATGTTGTGATTAATTTTTGCTAAAATGTTACTGTGTCAGTGTAAATTACGTTCAGACTATGGTAGCATGAATATCCTTTGAAAAGTAAGAATAGTTACGTTTTGGGCATGCGTGTGTTAGTTACTTACGGGTGTTAGTTGGAACTTGATTAATGTTAACAGTTTATTCGTGTTTAAGGTGTGTTAGGTTTGTCGTTGTACATTTATTTTCTTAGTTCATGTTAGTTCATGTTACTTTATTGATTGTGGAACCTTATTACGTAGAGATTACTCGTTTTATCAAGTATAATAAATTAACAATGTTGTGATAAATTTAGTTAAATATTACTGTATAATATAAATTAACATTGTTATGTTAGAGATATTCGTTTGACAAAGTGTGAATAGGTTACGTCCTTGTATGCTATGTTAGTTACTTTACTGTGTTAGTGCTTGGAACTTTGTTAAGGCATGACAGGTTTGTCGTTGTGTATTATATTCATAGTTCAGATGGTGCTAAGTAAGCTTTATTAATATGAAAACTTTGTTACGTCAACATTTATTGATTGATCTTTGTATAAAGAACTTGATTTTATGTTATGTTTATCCAAAAATGATACTCAAAATGTGACTTGAATCAATAGATCAATAGATCAACAGATCAAGGATGAACAGGAGGGTGGAGGGATGGTAGTTTGTTTTACTTTACTGATTTAGGGTCTGTAAAACATGACAATTTTAGTAAAATTTGACTTAAATCAATAGATCAATAGATCAATAGAATCAATAGATCAATAGAATCTGCAATTGGACAGTGAGTGGGGTGGATGATGTGGTTTGATTTACTGATTTACTGATTTAGGGTATGTAAAACATGACAATTTTAGTAAAAAATTTGACCTTAATCAATAGATCAATAGATCAATAGATCAATAGATCAATAGATCACAGGAGGGTAGGTTGGGTGGCTGATTTACTTGATTACTGATTTAGGGTATTGTAAAACATGACCAAGAAAAAATTTTTAGTAAAAAATTGAATCTTAATCAATAGATCAATAGATCAATAGATCAATAGATCAATAGATCATGATTGGACAGGAGGGTAGGTTGGGTGGCTTGATTTACTGATTTACTGATTTAGGGTATGTAAAACATGACAATTTTAGTAAAAAATTTGACCTTAATCAATAGATCAATAGATCAATAGATCAATAGATCAATAGATCAATAGATCACAACTGGTCAGGAGGGTGGTGGGTGGTTTGATTTACTGATTTAATGCTTTAGACTATGTAAAAGGTAGGTGTATACCGAGTTTCATCGTTCTAGGTCAATATTTCAGATTTGGGGGCCGGTCCCCGAATTTGGTCAAATCGGTCATTTTACCCCGTATACATCTAAGATACAACCTAAAAAGGCTGTATATCAAGTTTCGTTGTTCTATGTCAATATTTCAGATTTTGGGGTGAGTACCCCGTCTGGTGCACCCACAGTCATTTTACACCCGGGGTCATCTAAGATACATCCTCAGAAGGTTGTATACCGAGTTTCATCACTCTAGGTCAATATTTCAGATTTGGGGGCTGGTCCCACAAATTTGGTAAAATCGGTCATTTTACCCCGTATACACCTAAGATACAACCTAAAAAGGCTGTATATCAAGTTTCAGCTTTCTACATCAATATTTTAGGTTTGGATGGAGTCCCCATCTGTGGGACCCTAGACACCCTATACGGTCTTATAACCATCATATTCGAACTCTACGACCTCGATAACCCTTATAAGGACACCAACATTGTTGTTATACGACTGTTTATTAACACGGCTCCGCAGTGGCTCCAGCACCGGTGCCGGAGCCAACTCCTCAGATTCACATACCAAGTCTTTCTAGAAACTCAACTCTGCATCCTCTCCCAAAATTTCAGCCAATTACGAACACTTTGATTTTTAAGTGGGGGTGGGGTCCCCCTTCGGGGGACCCACGGGGACGTAACCTCGTCTACGACGAGGTTACCTCCCCATCTAACACCCCTCCAAATTTTACCCAGATACGATAACCCTAACCCATGTAGATATATATTGGACTCAGAAACTGGATGCGAAGAAGCAACCTCGGTGGAAAAAATAACAAAAAATAATAATAATAATAATAATAATAATAATAATAATAATAATAATAATAATAATAATAATAATAATAATAATAATAATACAGACAGATCAACACTAACCGATGTCTGAACCAAACCGAACCGCCGTCGCGGCCGGAGCCGGAGCCGGAGTCGGAGTCGGAGTCGGAGTCGGAGTCGGAGTCGGAGTCGGAGTCGGAGTCGGAGCACAACACATCTCGAAATTATGATCACTTCGTGATCATAATTTCTTCGACGTAATAATAATAATAATAGTGTATGTGTATGTGTATGCGCACGGCGCGCGTAATAAAAAATAATAATCAATGACATGAAAACACGTTGTCCTTATATACGCTGATAAGGAATAGAAAAGTCACTCAGAGCTCGTATTCCCATGTGGTCTTTGAAGTGTGCATTACTACTATATATATATATATATATATATATATATATATATATATATATATATTATATATATATATATATATATATATATATATATATATATATATATATATATATATATATATATATATATATATATATATATATATAGAGAGAGAGAGAGAGAGAGAAGAGAGAGATAGAGAGAGAGAGAGAGCAGAGAGAGAGAGATGCGACATTTTAGTTAGATATTTTGAAATATTTTTAATTTTTTTTAAACATGTTTATTTGCAGAGATATATATAAATAATAATTTTTATTTTTTATCGCAACAAATCTTTTAAATTATTTCTGGTCGCAAAATTTGAGATAGAAAAAAATCAAAAAAAGAAAACAACAACACAATCATTTTCAAAATCTACCTAAAAAAAAAAAATTTAAATAAAAAAAAAATAAAATTGTAAAAATAGAAAAAAAAAAAAAAAAGTTATCCTCATTTCCGATTTGAAGAAAATCATTTATGACTAAAAATGCAGATCCTGGATGATCACACACCTAAAACATAGAATCCTGGCAAAAGCCATTCTAAATCTGCAATAAAATGAAAAGGTAATGGAAATGAAAATGAATAAAAATGGTAATGTAAATATTTAAAGAAATTTTGTAGAACAAAAAAAAGTCAAAAAAAAAAAAAAAAAAAAAAGATTTTTTGAAAAAAAATATTAAAAATGTTTTTTTTGGATCACTATATTATATATATATAATATATATTATATATATAATATATATATATATATATATATATATATATATATATAGATATAATATATATATATACTATTTAAAAAATCCTTATATATATAATATATATATATATTATAATATATATATATATATATATATATATATATATAATATATATATATATATATAATATATGGTTAGAACAATTAAACTCCCTATTTGGGTTTCGAAACCCGCCTCGCAGTTAGTATGCCAAGCGTGTTACCACTAGACCAACAAGAGGCTAAAAGGAAATCCACCATTGTCCTCTGAAAGATTACTATCTTCCCAGAAGAATAAGGTAAGTCAATCTTGACAGTGACGTATGTCAGATTCTAAAAAATTTTTTTGTTTTAAAACTTTTTATTTAAAAATTGTAAATATATACTATTATATTAATAATTTTATTTATTTAAATTATTTTAATATTATTATTTAATATTTAATATTTAATATATATATATATTTATATATATATATATATATATATATTAATATATATATATATATATATATATATATATATAAGTATATATATATATATATATATATAAGGCTTTCTATTTATCCTTTATTATCC
>JABUQX010016609.1:42500-45000 GCA_015478945.1 Trachelipus rathkii | reverse complement strand
TATTTTTCTTAAATCGCATGCAGTAATTGGTTCTTATTTCACACCTTATGAGTTTCATGGATCGGTGAATTTTTTTTCTCTTATATTGTTAGTATATGATACTAGCAATTAATTAAGATGCTGATGAGAAAGTTACGAAATTTGAAAATATTAAAAATTAAATAATAAAGTAAGAAAAACCTTCATTTTGCGAGAAAGAAAACGCATTTTAGTGCTAAAGCGTGAAAGAATTTAAGGTAGAGTAAAAAATAATGTTTCGGGGCAAAATTCGTTCCTTATTGATTTTTTTTTGTTGATATATTGATTCTGTGTATACCTAACAATACTTATCATAACCTGAACTATGAGGGTCCGTAAAAAAAACCTAACCTATATGGATCGACGATGCAGTAAACCTATAACCTAACCTATATGGATCGATGATGCAGTAAACTTATACCTATACTAGATGGATCTACTTTGCCGTAACTTTTTTTCTCTTGTTTTCGGGTTCTTTTAAATAAGATTTATTTTTGCATTTTCAGTCTTCTCGCTTCCCGATAGCTGCCAAACGAACGATGCTTAAAAAGTACGATTTTATTAAATAATTACTTTTTTATGTATTTAAAATTTTTTGATCCTGCTTATCAGCACTCAAATTTATTGTTAGTATCATATAATAACAATATATAAAAAAAATCACTGATCCATGAAACTCACAAGGACCCTTATTTCACTATCTGTCTACTATTCCGTCAGATATTTATATGCTACACTGGAAAAAATGTTGGAACGAATTTTTGTAATTATTTTCTTAGGAAAATTAGTTGGTGTGTAGCTACTTTCTTATAAGTAATGTCTTTTCGGCGTTGAAAATTTTGTTGTGATATTTGTGTCGCATTTTCTTTGTGACCATTTTAATCTTCGAAATATTTACGAAAAATTTTTAAACTGTATGAGTCAAAAAAAAAAAATTGTGTCGAGCCAACAACGTTTGCATTGTGGCAAGTCCGCAATGCCAAAGAAAGTCCAAGGAATATGAATTAAACATTTACACTCATTTCTAATTTCAGCTAGAAATAGATCATTGGTAAGTTCATCTCGCATATCGTCTCACATAATAATAATAATAATAATAATAATAATAATAATAATAATAATAATAATAATAATAATAATAATAATAATAATAATAATAATAATAATAATAATAATAATAATAATAATAATAATAATAATAATAATAATAATAATGATTTCTTATTTTCGTAGAATGACAAAGGTCGTTGAAACGTGCGATTGTGTCCTAATTCAATCGATATATGTTTTTATTGTTATAGTTTTGGAATTTATAGTTTACGATTGTAATATAGATTTAAAATTTGTGGGGAAAAAATGTGAAAAGTTACTACCTCAATAAATCATAGTACAGACGTTTTATACACTTTATTTTATTTTTATGTTTGTTTGAATGCATTTGTTGGGGTCATGTCAATTTTCTCTTACGTTCTTTGGAGAAGTTTTATTAATAATGAAAAAGTAAAATTTACCCGATAAATGAGAAAATAACTTATTCAATACTTATTTGGTGCAGTTCAATAAATTTTTAGCTCTTTACTATTTTATTTATTTTTTAAAATTTTTTTTAAACAATTTTATTTAAACAATTAAGATTTTTTTAAATTTTTTTAAAATTTTTATTTAGTCAATTAAGATTTATTACGATAAAATTCTTTCTCTCTCTGATATATACACTTACTCGCACGCAGCGCGAGTAAGTTGTTACACGGCACCGCTCCCGCGCAGCACGCATTTGGAGCGAGCGGTCTGCCTTGCATGCACGCCGGCTCGCCTTGCATGTACGCTATGGTATTGTTTTAGTTTTTATTAAATTCAACGAATATCTAATGAAAAAGTAATTTAACAACAAGTTAAAATAATTTTGAAAAAAAAAATCTCATTTAAGATATAAACTCCCAGACAAAATTAATGCATCACTTGCATTTATGGCAAAATGACACTACAAAGAGGTTGTATTGCGCGTAACGTTCTGTTGTTACATACAGTAGAAAATTATTTAACTACCAAAGTATGTAGCAGTATGTAACAACAGAACATTACACACAATACAAACCAATTTTGTAAGTGTCAGTGTTTCCCAATAATGCAAGTTGTGCAATTAATTTTGCTCTGGGAGTTTATTATATATATACTATCATATATATATATATATATGTATAATATATATATATATATATATATGATATATATATATATATATATATATATATATATATAATATATATAATATATATATATATATATATATATAATATATATATATATATATATATATATAAATTATATATATATTAATAATAATATATATATATATATATATATATATATATATATATATATATATTATATATACTATTATATATAATGATAGTATATATATATATATTATAAATATATATATATATCTATACTAATATAATATATTATTTACAGTTGTCAC
>JABUQX010016609.1:0-37500 GCA_015478945.1 Trachelipus rathkii | reverse complement strand
ACATAAGAACTTAAAGACGGCGAGCACCGCACCGCACCGCACCAGGGCACTAGAATTGTGTGCCGCCCCCCCCCCCCGGGGTGCGTCGGCTAACCCTAGCCCTGAACTTTGACCACAAAATTTCAAACGTGACTGAAAACTTTCTTTTCTATTAATTAACTCATATCAGTCTAGTCAACCCACATAAATTTTAAACACACACACACACCTACACACACACACACACACACACACACACACACACACACACACACACACACACACACACACAAGGCGTCACTTCTTTAAATCCTATTACGTAGTATCTTCAATCTGGCTCCACACCTAGACAATACAACGCCACTACGGCTGGTGTTTTCCTTCAGATTTAAAATACTATGATTTGGATTCATAGACGTTGCGCCGCTCACAATTAGCGACCGACCTTACGTTTGGTCTGATCGCGCCCTCAAGCATAACTTTAAAATCGTGGTACATTTTTTACGTTTTCTAACTTCGTTTTCCCATCATCTTATCTGCATTATTATTATTATTATAATTATTATTATAATTATTATTATTATTATTATTATTATTATTATTATTATTATTATTATTATTATTATTATTATTATTATTATTATTATTATTATTATTGTTACAGGTAACAGACCGCCATAAAAAATGGGGAAGGAAAAGATTCATATCAACATTGTGGTCGTCGGACACGTCGACTCCGGCAAGTCTACTACCACCGGTCACTTAATCTACAAATGTGGAGGAATCGACAAAAGGACCATCGAAAAATTCGAAAAGGAATCAGCTGAAATGGGCAAGGGTTCTTTCAAATATGCTTGGGTACTTGACAAATTGAAAGCTGAACGTGAACGTGGTATTACCATCGATATTGCCCTGTGGAAATTCGAAACCAACAGATTCTATGTAACAATTATTGACGCTCCAGGGCACAGAGATTTCATCAAGAACATGATCACAGGAACCTCCCAAGCCGATTGTGCTGTTCTTATCGTTGCTGCAGGTACTGGTGAATTTGAAGCTGGTATCTCAAAGAACGGTCAGACCCGTGAACACGTACTCTTATGTTTCACTCTTGGTGTCAAACAACTTATCGTTGCCGTAAACAAGATGGATACTACTGAACCTAAATTTTCAGAAGACAGGTTCAAAGAAATTCACAAGGAAGTCAGTGCCTATGTCAAGAAGGTTGGCTACAATCCTGCCATTGTTCCCCTCATTCCAATCTCTGGTTTCAATGGAGACAACATGCTTGAAAGATCAGACAATATGCCCTGGTGGAAGAAACAAAAAATTGAAAGAAAGAGTGGTAGTTACGAATACGAAACTCTCTTCGATTCTCTTGACAATATTGAGCCTCCTGCACGCCCATCTGACAAGCCTCTCAGACTTCCACTTCAGGTAAGTTACTACTAGCTATTATAATGGCCATAAGCGTAATTTTAATTAACGTTAGGAGACTTTCATTATTCTGATAGATAATTATGCCGAAATAAAATCTCTCTCTCTCTCTCTCTCTCTCTCTCTCTCTCTCTCTCTCTCTCTCTCTCTCTCTCTCTCTCTCTCTCTCTCTCTCTCTCTCTCTCTCTCTCTCTCTCTCTCTCTCTCTCTCTCTACCAAGCTACATGCCTTCACCATTAAACCGATCATTTATACAGTTCAATTATTCGAAAAAAAACTCTTTCGAGGCTTCTCTGAAGAAACAAATTACCTCTACATCATTAAAAATAATAAAAAATATTAAATTAATAAACAATTTGGTAAAAAAAAAAGCACAAAAAAACAACAAAAAAAAAAAACGTTTTTTAAACAAAAAACGGTTTTTATATACACACACATAAACAAGCAAACAAACACCTACACATACATTATATACATATATATATATATATATATAGAATTAAGAGATAAATAAGAGAAGTGCAAGATATATATATATATATATATATATATATATATATTAATATATATATATATATATTATATAAATATATTTATATTTATATATATATATTATATATATATATAGTAATATATATATATATATATATATATATATATATTGTAGGATGTCTACAAAATTGGTGGTATTGGAACAGTTCCTGTAGGACGAGTTGAAACTGGTGTACTTAAACCTGGTATGGTTGTAACTTTTGCCCCCACTGGCCTTACTACTGAAGTTAAATCCGTAGAAATGCACCACGAAGCCCTTGTAGAAGCTAATCCGGGAGACAATGTTGGTTTCAACGTAAAGAACGTCTCCGTCAAAGATCTTAAGAGAGGTTTTGTAGCATCAGATTCCAAGAATGACCCAGCCAAGGAAGCTCAGGACTTTATTGCTCAGGTTATCGTGCTCAATCACCCTGGTCAGATCCAAGCTGGATATTCTCCTGTGCTTGACTGCCACACTGCTCACATCGCATGTAAATTCGCCGAGCTCCAAACTAAAATCGATAGAAGAACCGGCAAAGAACTTGAAGCTGCTCCGAAATTTGTTAAGTCTGGTGATTCTTGCATCGTGAGGATGATGCCAAGTAAACCCATGTGCGTTGAAACTTTCCAACAGTACGCACCCTTGGGTCGTTTTGCTGTGCGTGATATGAAACAGACGGTTGCTGTAGGAGTAATTAAAGAGGTAAATAAAAAAGAGCACGCTGGTAAGACCACGAAAGCTGCCGAAAAAGCCCTCAAAAAGAAGTAACTATCCGAGGGAAGCCACATGGGTGGATCTCCTCTTCACAGAAGGAGAAGCAAAAAATTCCATTCATGCTCTCCACCAATCAGAATTGTTCATAGGAAAGTTGTCCGAAGGAAAAACTCTTTCGTTTTATTAACTATAATTTTATTGGAATTCTATTATAATAAAAATTATTATTACCATATGTCAACGCTTCCGATAAACTGGGAAGAGGTATCATGTGGCAATTATTTAGCTTCAATTTATTGTGCATCAGTAAATTATTTAATATATTCATTCCTCCAAGAAATCAAATACTTATTGTTATGAATAGATATCTGGTCATATATAGATATAGTAATCGTAAGAAACTTTTGTTCTAGTCAATAAAGATCGGCAAAGGATTTATGACAAATTGAAAACATTGTTTTCTTTTTATAGTTACCAAACTTTCTTTATATTTACATAATTTTTATATTTAACTTAAAAATGCTACTGATATAATTCTCAAATAGGCTATTAGTAGAAACGAATTTATTTTTTTTTCATAATTGGAATCTACGTAAAAAATAAACTTTTTAACTATTTTTTAACCTTTATAACTATTTATCAATGAATGTTATTATTTATTAAGTAATACAATTAGGAACTATTAAAACCTAGCTAAGTCATTTGTTGTAATTTTTTTAACCTAGTGTTTTGATTTTTTTTTAATTGTGAATCACAAAGATAACGGTATTTTGTTCATTACTCATATGAATGAGTGAAGTTTTTGACGGTTTCACCTTGTGTGTGTGTGCATTTATGATGTTTAGTCTTGAGACCCCTTTTTTATCTTGTCAGCAAACAAAGTAAAACCAATTAAAGTAACCGGAATTCTCTCCTTGCGATGACCCAATATAAGAAATTGAATAAACTACAGTGCATATTAGAGAGCTATTTACTTAACCTGAATTTTGTTGATGGACATGGTGTATTGATACTTTATCCTTTTCATGCTTAATCGTCGACAATTTGTATGATTTGTTAAATTACCATTAAAGTAGTTCCTTTTTTCAAGAAACATGAATAAAATGTCTTAACGATTTACAGCATAATAAATACCAAATTGCCCTTGGGTCATTAGCGTTGGATTTCCCACAGAGACAATTTGCATTAAATTTTTTTTTTTTGAGTCAGTGTACAGGACCCACCACGGCTCACAGAGAAGCGGCCAAGTACTGGACCCACGGCTGACAAGAGAAGCGGCCATACTGGGCTGAAAAATCAGCACCATGGGAGGGCCCTGTCATATATATGCTTCAAGTGTCAAAGGAAGATTTAGATGAGGAAATTCAGTCAGTCAAAAATAAATAAAAAATAAATGAAATTATATTACTTGTATTATAAAAATAGTTCCTAAAGATTACAACAAAAAACAAATGTCTCACTAAAGACATATTCATTTCTGAAGATACAAGAAAATAGGGTTACTGCCTAAGTGGGTTGATTATTCGAACAAGATATGGGGTAACTCTTTCAGAAGCTGTTATGCGCCCTAAAGCATGAAAAATGACGACAGCGAATTAGGGTCAGCTGGGACAATCAAATGAATAATTACGCGAACAGATTGAGGGGGTGTGGCAACGCGAAAAAATTTTGCAAATGGGAGGGGGTTACCGTTGACATATAGTGACTAGATGAGTGATATTTTGGTGTAGCCGATACGGAGGCGTTGCAAGTATCACTCGTGTAAGCGCTTTCCGTCGGGTGGGAGGAAGGACCCCCACCCAATCACCGACATGATCCGGCACTTTATTATAACTCATTAAGTTTGCGCTTCCCCTTGAATCACATTACGTCAGCGCTCTTGCCAATAAGATCCGAAAACCTTGTCGAAGAGCAGCGGATAGAATCGGTTTGATGGGAGGGTGCCTTAGTCGAATGGCATCCGGAGATACCTGGAACAACTCGAACAGGAGGGGTGGAAACATTTTGGCCTCTCTGGCAGCGATTTCATTGCCAGTTTACCCCATGAGAGGGAGTCCAACAAAATAAATGTTTCTTCTCCCTCAAGAAGCCTAAGAAATTGTTGTACAGCGGTACCATTGTGATTTTTAGAATAAGGGAGTTTTAAGCGCTTGTAGCGCGTTGAGCGCGAATCTGAATAATGACATAAGAGTGATCTTGGTTTAAGGATTAGAATATCGAGAAAGGGCGCAACCATTATAGCAATTTGATTCTGCCGTAAAATTGAAGCATGAGGGGGGAGGTATGGGAGAGGTTGGCGGATCCAGGAAAGACAGAAGATGCGCCCACACTATTCCCCGTTAATTTTAGAGCCATCAGTAAACACTGGAGTAAACTCCATCAGGACTGCGGGAATGAGACAGGCAATGATGCTTTTAACAGAGGGGCCGGAATGGCTAGATTGGAAAGACGAGGTCGAGCCACGCAAATGGTGGAGCGTGGAGATAGCAAGGTGTGTGCCCATTCGTCCGTAGAGAAAGGCAGATCTTTTTTGCAAAGGGATGTTAAAGAAATTAAGAATGTTATGAACCGTGTTTGCCAAATGGCCAGTAATTGGGATTCTAAGATATCTCCTGCAGAATCGGTGGTCAGCAGCAGACGCGTATGGGTTTGGAAACGAAGATAGTTTGTACACATATGTATTCTCTACGAAGAGAGAGTGGCATCACATGGGTTCACTTCAAGGCTCACCCGGTAGGACGATCGGAAGGCTCAGTGAGATTCGGATCGCCTCATTTTGGATGGGATCTAATAGGTGTAGTAGAGTGTGGCAGGTCTGGCCGTACACTCCAGCCATAGTCAGTTTCGATTCTGATTAGGGCGATGTTAGAGGACGTAAAAGGGACTTGCGATCAGCGCCCCCAAGATTTTGAGGCGAGATGACGTCAAGGGTGCGATGACAAGATGACAAGTGTTTTCAGGTGTTTATATGTGGATGATATGTTTTAAATGGTCATCTAGAATGAGTCTAGAAAATTTGACTGTGAAGTAACAGGATAGAGCGACTGTAGCGAGGTTAGTTCGATTATTGAAGAAGCGTCGGCAAGTCTTTCGGTTCCTATTTGTTTTACAAAGCAACTGCTGAGGTTTTGGTGGGAGAAACATGGAAGCCATGGGAGCTAGCCCATTGTAAATTTTCACATAGCTAGTTGAAGTTAGCCGTTCGAGAAAAGGCAACCCCCCCCCCCCCCCCCCCCCCACCCCCCCCCATGGCACGGCTATGTATTCAGCAGGTCATCGACATTAGAGAGAAAAATTGACAGTCGCTGGAATAGAAGTAACAATATCATTAAATCCGAGAGCAAATAGTAGTACACTTAAAACACCACCCTGCGGAACGCCTTCATCCAGAGTAAAGTGGTGTGACAGAATAGAAGAGCACTGAACCTGGATAGATCTGTTTGACAGAAGGCATTTGATGAAAAGAGGAGTGTCCAGCGGAAGCCAGCGAATGGTTTTTACAGGAGACCCAGTTTTCTCCACGTGATGTCGTAAAGACTTCTTTTCCAAGTTCAAAGACCATCCCACCAGTTGAGAAGGCTTCCCGGATGTCATGGTCTAGTTTTACCAAGGGGTCCGCAGTCGAACGATTTTTGCGGAAACTAAATTGGAAGTTTGAGAAAGCTTGACGGCTCTCCAGAACAGGGAGTAAATCTATCAAAGTATTAATAATTATTTAAAAAAAAAAATACTTAATTCAAATAACTACAAAATGGGTTCTTATTCATATAAAACTGGAAAATGTAAATTTTTGACTGGAAAATTCTTCTATATACTTTGCCGTAGAAAAGAATTCTCATTATTTAACAGAAAATATTAATTAACACTACCAAAGATCAAAAATTAGTTTGGGGTAAGAGATGACTTGGGTTCCTTCCTTTTCAACAAAGAATAATACACCCAGAAATGCTATAAAATATATTTTTTTTGAACGATTTTTTTCAAAATTAAAAATAAAAATAAATAAAAAAGCCTAATATTTAATTTATACTTAACAGACGTTTAGTTTTTGAGAGGAATTTTGGTAGTTCAAATACTTACATTTTTTTTAAACAAAGAATTATATTACAGAACTAAGGAAAAATTAACAAATATATATTAGACATAAGATAACCAGAAATAATACCCTAAAGAATTAAGTATGAATTAGCTTAAGGGACACTGAACCAATGTTAGAGTAAAAACAACCTTCTAGAGTCAATAAGTAAAGAGGATAAAATAAAAACTTCAAAAACTTTGTTAATATTTATTAATGAGTTAAATAGTTAAAAATCTAAGAATTTTTCAAATTTTTTTTATATCCAACATTAAAATTTTATAAAAAAATTTGTATAAATTCATCAATAAGGCTCGTGGTACAGTCGGATACTGGTACAAAGACGTTGTTTATAAAGTTCATCACAGAAACATATACTTCATTAACCTTCATATTAAAAAATGATATTTTCTTAATAATGATATATCGTAGATGGGCATGATAGTACAAATCAGTAAGTAACTGGCCAGTAATTATTATAACATAGTAGGTCATTAAGCGCTACAAAATATTGTAGTCCTACGCCAAGATTCGCTAAGAAATATTCTATTTTTATGACAGGATTTGAAATTTAACAAGAAAAAACTTTCAAATATATTAATTTGTTCAGATCTCGAAGCTGCAACTAAAATTACACCTAAACATTAAAAATAATAAATTTTTATTTATTTATACTATATACAGTTAATAAATTAAAAACATTGAGGGGGAGAAGAAAATGTTATAATATTTTAATACTGTTAAAACAGGCGATAGTAATAGTTTAAATACATTTTATTTTTGTTACATTAGAAAAAAACTTATTAACATAAGCATAAATGTTTATTATATTATTGGCAGGTCAAAGTATCTGAAAAATATTTTCAGGCTTGTTAAATAAAAATCAAAATACAAAAAAAAACGCAGACACAAAAATAATAATAATAATAATAATAATAATAATAATAATAATAATAATAATAATAATAATAATAATAATAATAATATAATATAATAATAATAATAATAATAATAATAATAATAAATGAATAAAAATTTATTCAATACCTAGGTTCTCTGCATTTACAACATTTCAAAGACAAATAAAGGGCAACCCCTCCAAGAAAAAAGATTAGCTGCTTATTATGCTAAAGACTGTAATAATAAATGGGCATCATTTATATAAGTCTCAGTACCTAACAATGAGGAAATAGGAGCACTAAGGGAGTCCATATTCGATATGGATAAACCAAGTCTCAGATAAAATTCGATATTTGTTCAAAAAATAGAAGAAAAAAAGTGCTTAAAAACATGATTTATTAAGAGCAGTTAAAAGCACTGAGATCATATAAAAGTATTAAAATAGTAGAAATAAAATTTATTTTCTATATAGTGAGTTAAAATATAAAACGAGAAAAAAGCACCATGTAGACAAGACCTTAAGATTATATTACATAATATTCTACAAACGATTAATAAATGCTATATACAATTACGAAGAGGCACATTGATAAAGGCAATATTTCACTCAATTTCCTAAAAAAATGCAATTGGCACCAGTTTACAAAATTAACTTAAACTTAAAAAAGAAATGCAACGAGTGTCGAACTTAATATGTAAGGTTGAGTTGAAGTAAACCAAATCCATTTTTTTTTTTTTGGCCATTTCGAACTTCAGCTGACATCACACAGCAAAGTTCATATTTTTCAGTGCAAAAATGAACCAGGTTCCTAACTTAAATTTTATCCGCCAGATGACAGCAGATCGTGGCATTAATTACAGTTATTCAAGTTAAAAACCGGTTTTCCCTGAATTTGACTCTCATGGATTTGATCCACTTTAACTCTGAACCTTCTATATAATAATCGGGTTTCGTAAATCGGATTTAAATCGAAAATATGAATAAGAATGTCGAAGTTGGAGCTGGAACCTCCCAAGTCTTTCTCGGTTTCATACCCTTAACAACAGCACACTTTCAGTTATCTTCTCTACAAATAAATTTAATTTTAAAACTATAAGTAAGTAAAAACAAATATAATAATAATAATAATAATAAAAATTGTAAATGGTTAAAATATATACATAAATACTATAAAATCATGATAAGTTTTTTTTTTAGGGGGAACAGAAAATTTTAGGGGTAATTTTCAATAAAGAGAAAGTTAAATGCAATTTAAAAAAGCTATTTAGCGACTCGTCACACACTATTTATAATATATATATATATATATATATATTATATAAATATATATAACTATATATATTATATACTATATATATATATATATAATATTAATAAGGAAATTGATAAAGAAAATAACATATATAGTAATATAATATATGGATATTATAGATATAATATTGTATCTATAAAAAAAAAATATATACTATCATCATATATAATCTTAAAAAATAAGGTATATAAATAAAAATTATTTTATTAATATATATATTATATATATTATATATATATATATATATAATATATATATATATATATAATGTAATACAACTAAATCAATTATTTTAAAAGCTTTCTACGTTAGTTCAAAATAATAATAAAAAAAAAACGATCCCGAATAATGAGGTTCTATTTGCCACCGTAGATTGGATTCTGAACGTTGAAGTTGCTTGTTGGTAAATTGGATTTTCACCCTAAAAGATGAAATCAAATAAAAAACAAAATAAAATAAAGATTTTTTAAAACACCATAAAGAAAAAAAAAAAAAAAAAAAAAAAAAATAAAAAAAATAAAAATAAAAAAAAAAAAAAAAAAAAAAAAAAAAAAAAAAAAAAAAAAAAAAAAAAAAAAAAGCTAAAAAACTTAAATTCTGAATGCTCATTAATAAACCAATAATAATAATAATAATAATACACAACACACAAACACAAGAATGGGGCTATACATTGTTAAGTCACTAACAACTGGGGAAGTCCCTAAATTTAACATATAAATGGTCTGAAAGAGTTAAATCTTAGAGAGAATGTTCAGCGCATGGAGAAAAGAAATATTGTCGCTACTAAAGTGAGGAGATTCCGACAATATGTGAGCAAGGCGATTCCGGAGAAGAACGGTAAGTATATTGGGGGAAAACTTCAGTCTGATGGCAGGGATGGCTTCACAACTCACAAATATATGGTCGATCGTAAGAGAATGAGACAAGCAGCAAAATAGGAATGACTGGGAGTTCCCTCTTGTCATGTGATATACGTGTGTTAGATTGGCGTGTCCAATACGCAAAAGGGCCAGAACCAAATCACGACGACGACGAGTCCATCTGCAGGACGAAGGCCCGATTCTTTTAAGGGGGCTTAACGTTCCGTAGCTTGGCGCCACTAGCATCCTCTTCCAAACATGCCTGCCAGCATGAGAAGAAACCCTGTCGAACGCTCGAATAAAAGTCCGCTGCTGGTAGGTGTCTCAATCGAATATCAGGTAGAAGGCATTGATCATTTGTTATCCTGTTGGTTGCAGCATGCTTCGAGCCCGTATCAGCATTCATTCCCCGGAACACCCACATGGTAAGAGACCCAGCAGAATGTTATGCTTTTCTTCCTATGTAAGGAGCAAATAAATCGTTAGATAACAAAAACCAAGGGATTTCTCGTTGATGGATTGAGCAATGCCAGGAGAGTTCTAGAATCTGAGAGGATGGAATAACTTTCATCAAGAGGGATGGTACTAATTCTGCCCAGAGCCAAAGCCAACACCATCAGCTCGGCTGAAAAAATGGACGAGTAGGGCGACAGGGAGTGGGAAATGGTGAGATTAGTAAAAACAGCCGATGCCCTCTTTCCCCCCCCCCCTCATCCATCTTGAAGCCGTTTGTGAAAACCAGAGTCCCCAGCCGTCCATCTTGAAGCCGTTTGTGAAAACCAGAGTCCCCAACCATCCATCTTGAAGCCGTTTGTGAAAACCAGAGTCGAAGCTTTGTTTACCTCTTTATGGGACATAAAAGAATTCCTTAACGTAGCTTCGTGAACTTCATCTTTTGTCAAAGACTGTATCCCGAAGCATAGAGACGGTAGCGGACAACCTCACCGTACATGGGTATCGGTGAATCTATAGCGCAGAACCGATTGCAGAGATAGGCCGAGGAAAGTAAAAATGGAAGTCACAACCCCAGCGAACGGCCAATAAGCAGGATTGTAGTGGAGACATTCTATTAGAGGTGGCAAAGCAGATGAAGCAGGTATCTGAATCCGGAGGAATAAGGAACACATGAGCTTTTTTTTCTCTCCGCAGGGAAAGGGGCATCACCCCAGTCTCCACCTCCAAACTCTCCTTCGGAAACTATCTGAATGCCCCTGTCACTATTCGCAAACCTTCGCTCTGAATAGGGTTAAGAAGAGAGAGGATTGGAAGGTTTGCCCATATATTGCACAGCCATAGTCCAATTTGGCTCCAACAAGCATGATGTAGAGGAACAGCATCCACACCCCATATCTTGAAAGTAAGATGCCGCAAGAGGTCCAACGATCGACGGCAGCTAATTTTAAGGTGATTAATGTGAGGAAGGTATGTAAAGCGGTTATCAAATAATAACAAGAACCTCATCGCTTGCTCCACAAGAATTGGGGAACCATACAGGTGTAATTCAGGATGCGTTGTAGTCGTCCTCTACGTTTTTTTTCCTGAAGAGCATGCATTTTGTTCTGAAAGTTGAAAACTTGAAGCCACGCGCACTACACCAGGACGTAACCTTCCGCAGAGAAGAACTATGATGCACATTGCCATGGGGCGAGTCAGTAGACTAGTCTTGAGGGTTAGGTGTGGGATTCGATTTCGGAGAGGTCTCCTGAGGGATAGGAAAGTTAGTACCTCTGTATGGGAAGGCATCAAACCAGAGTCGAGTCAAGGAAAGAGATTGCCCCCCTCTCTCATGACCCCACCAGCAGCCACCTTCCGAGAAGCAGAACAACCTCTCCAAGCAGGACAACCACGTCCGCATAAGACCACCTCCTCAGACCCCACGCCAGACATGACCCTGAGGTCGACTTGGGGCTGCCCCATGGGTGGAGAGTCGTCAGAAGAGTCCACAGTGGTATCCGAGTAAGCTTAGGATCCACTAGAGTATTGTAGATACGAGTTAGCTCCATGTGACGTTTGGGATGTCAGATTCGAGTGGGTACCAGTTGCTTCGCTATTCTCCTTTTGGCCACATGGGTGTCCTGAGTGGCGAGTATGTTTCGAAAGTAGCGAGAAAGGTTCCTCAGTATGAACGGTATCTGTTTGTTTCAAAAAGCCCGTTACTTTATAGGAAAAAAGTACAGACGCCTGGGCAGAGAAGACCCACCTCCGGATGGGCGATCAGGACCATCAGACGGTGGGTCGTGTTGCTTCCCTGGGGAAACCGGTGCTGGGTTATACTGGGGGTCAGTGACTGAACATAAGTGTTTGTTCTTGAACTCTGAAGATTTTTTGTTCAGAGTTGAAGGGGAAGCAGAAAGGGGTTTTCTCTGCAGGTGGATCATGTGATAACGAGGTATGCTTCGGCGAGGGACGTCGAGTTGCTCTGACCATGGAAGGAGAATTGGGTGGACAATTCTCCTGAACAACAGAAATCTGAACACCTGGTATCTCAAAATCAGGAATGTTAGTCTGAAGGGAAGATGTAGAGAAGTGAAAAGCTGTGTGCATTGCTAGAGGAAGCCGTTGTGACAATAGATAAAAAAAAAAAGAGGAAGATGAGATAGTTTCTTCTTTGTTCAGCGCGTAGCTTCACGGTGATCAAATTTTAAAAGCGAGCACTGTTCGAGGATTTCTTTCCCCAATAAGAAAATGGACAGTGAACAGAAGAAGCGAAATGTGAACTCTTGCAGTTTGGACAACAAGGTTGGTTATCACAGGTGGTAAGGAGATAACTTCCACATCTGGGATATATGGTCTGGGAGGACTTAAAATATTTCTGGGAGTGACCAAATTTTCTGGCACTTAAAACACCTCTTCGGAAAGGAGACGTAAGTTCGAACCGTATGCATAATAAAATCGAGTTTTACCTTTGTTGGAGGGAAGGGCACAGGGAAGATAAGTAGGAGACAAGGTTTCAGATTAGAGGGGTTATCCTTGTGTGGAGAATACCTGTAGACGTCGGTGACTGGTGCATGTCGCTTCCGTTACTGAGCCAGTAAATCCTCCGGAGCGTCTGCAGGGAACTTTGTAGCATATATATCGTCCAGTTTGGAGATAATGGGTACCCCACCCCAAAAACAACGGTTAAGTTAAAATTTGGCTTTGTGTTCTGGATGCGACACAGACCAGAATGGATCCATTCCTCATTGGCGTCGCTTGTACCTCAGTTGATCGGAGAACTGCCTCCAATGCATCACTGAGGACAAGATGGCTACATCAGTCAGCGGTCGCAAGTAGTCGAATATCAAATACAAATAAAGTGGAAAAGGGGAAAGACCCGGAACTCCCGGAGGAGAATCAGAGAGCACGAGCGCGCCAGCTTGATTCTTGCATTGACTTTGAAGTGGGAGACCCTGGCAGCGCAAGGGCTCCTGAGAAGGTAGGTGTGAAACCCGATTACTTGGTGTGAATAGAATCTATAACAACCTCTGCACGTCGAGTAGTAGTTCCAGAAACGAACTCGTTACGCAGGAATAAAGGTTGGGGAAGAGAAATACCAACTATTTCATCAACAAGAGCGCCAAAGCCTCTGTTGGTCTCTGAACAAGTAGTGGCCAGGATGAGGTCAGGTTGGGAGTCCGACTGATGTTGAATTCTTGAAAGCGTTTTTATTTTTACCCATAAAAAGGTTTTCTACTTTTTTACATCTGCTCCGAAATAAATATATAAACAAATATACTAACACAAATGATGCATATCAACATTATATATCATGGAAGCGTAACCGCGGAAACCACGCACACCACACGCCCAAAGCATAAAACCTCCCTCCCAGAAACCCTATCCCATCTGGTGGGCTATGGGTGTGGCCTCGGAAATCGCCCTTGAACTGACAAAATAATAGCCGCACACCATACGGATAAGAGGCGAAGCCCTAGATTTAGCCCCTACAATAATCGGGCCGGAGAAAGGCGAGAATAACCGGTTTTTGACCTGCACCCTCGCCTACGGGGAAGAAGGGCAAGATGGTTACAAGATACGCACGCGCAAAGACAGCAGCTTAATATCTTCCAGGATGCAGGAGGAAACAGGGGTGACTCCCATAAGAGATCAGAAATACGTAGGAAAGTAAGTACAGAAAATGGGAGGAGAAAGGAGACAAACTACGAAAAGGACGGGGAATAAGAAAGATATGCATAAAATACTAAATAAAGACACCAATAAAAAAATAAAAAATAAAAATATACAAAAATAAAAATAAAATAAAAATAATAATAGAAATAACAGCAATAATAATAATAATAATAATAATAATAATAATAATAATAATAATAATAATAATAATAATAATAATAATAAAAATATACTATAAAACAAAAGGGGAATGTAGGAGAATCGCTAAACAACAACAACAGAAAAAAAGGTAAGAACATACAAATCAAAAACACCAACGTAAGTCTCCGCAGATACAATTCAAGGTATCTGAGCTCCCACTACAGCAAGGTAATTACTTTAATGGGGGTAATAATGGGGGTAATAATGATGATGATGATAATAATAATAATAATAATAATAATAATAATAATAATAATAATAATAATAATAATAATAATAATAATAATAATAATAATAACTAAAAACATGAATTAAATACATCAAATTTTTATATCAAAGTCTCTTACTACATGGAAAAGTAAATTAGAAATACGATTCTTTAACTCAAAAAGAAGTACGTTATGTGTTTATACTTGAGACTAACAAGAAAACCTGAAGTTCCTTAAAAGAAAACTTACCGTATCCCACTTGGCCATCATTCTTTCTTTTTCAAAGCGAGCATATTCTCTTCTGTCATGAATGGTAGTAAGGAACTTCCACATTACAAGAAGTAGTAAACCGACTCCAACGATTGCACCAATGACACCTAACACAATACCTGAGAAAGGAATAAAAAAATGTATATAATTAGAAAAATATACAATCATCTTCATTGTATTACAAACTTTTCTATTCCTACTTTTCTTTTACTCCATAACACGTTCATTCCTCATTTTATCAATTCTTCTCACACCTAACACCCATCTGTCCATTGTCCATCTGAAAGGATTGCGCCTTAGATTTATATCTCTTATTCCACACCACATTTTCACTACTATACATTAACGCAGGTAACAACATACCCTTAGGCAAATCCTTATCGCACTCAAGGCTTTGTCAATTTGCATCCACCAAGGGTTTAATTGCACCAGCCACCTTCCTACCATTTACAAGTTCCTATTACATTCTGCATCATCCGTTCACTTTTCATCCAACATATATCCTAAATATTTGGACTCAGATACTTGTTCCAGTTGTTCACCATCAAGCATGACTTCACACAGAGGACTCTCCTCACTCACGACCAAAACTTACTCTTATCTACATTTACTTTCAAACCTCTCCTTCAAAACACCCTGCAAAACCCCTCAACCAATCCTCTGAAACTCTTCAGATTCACAACATAAAACCAAATCATCCGCGCACACCGCATACAAAAAGCAGGGCAGCCTCCACTCTCTTAAATTCTCCATCATACTAACACCTTCCCCTGCCACCCCCCACCTCTAATTCTTTCATAACCATATTCATAAACAAACTAAATATCCAAGGAGACAAAACACATCCCTGCATAACTCCGCTATTAATGTTAAACCAATCATTTTCGACTTTATTTATTCTTACACACGCTTCACTATCATCATACATAATTTTCATACCATTCAGAAGACTATTATCAACACCATATATTACTAATATCTGGCACAGAGCTTCCCTATTAATCCTGTCATACGCCAGCTGCAAGTCCATAAAACCTAACTACAATTTATTCTTCTTTTCTCTCATTTTCTCAATCATTTGTTTCAATGTAAAAATTTGATCCGCACATCCACAACCACTTCTAAATACACCTTGTTCTCGTCACCAATCAGTCCTTCAGTCACTCGACGTACTTTCAACCAAAGTACCAGCATATATCTTCCACACAACACTCAATAAACTAATTCCCCTATAGTTCCTACAGTTCCCCTTATCCACTTACCCTTATATAAGGGTACTATTACTGCTCTCCTCCAATCCCTTGGAACCATACCCATATATATATATATATATATATATATATATATATATATATATATATATAATATATATATATTATATATATATATATAATATAAATTATAATATATATATATAATATATAAATATAATTATATATATATTATAATAATATATTATATATATATATATTAATTATATATATATAATAATATATAGTATATATATATTATATAATAAATTTAATATATATATATATTATATATATAGATATATATATATATATTATATATATATATATATATATATATCAGAAATACATACAAGAAAAAGTTTCCCGCAAACTCCTTCCACAAAGAGAATAAACAAAATCTCACCAAGAAATATCCAGTTTAGGTTGACACTCAAGCGTTCTCTGAACTCGTTTACAAATGGGCTCTTTTTTCATCATAGCCATAAACGGAGATTTTAAAAGCGACAATCTGTCTTCTCAAAGAATAGAACACCAAATTTTTTCTACTTCAGGGGTCTTTCCACTGTAAAAATGATATTAATATATATATATATATATATATATATATATATAATATATATATATATTAATTTCTTTTCTTCACCTTCCTCTTGCCCCAATTTTGGGTAAGGTGCTGTACAAGCATCGTTGAAAAGAAAAGCAGTAGGAGAACATGACCAAACTCGAAAAGAAAGCCCAGCCTTACCCAGATTTATGTACCATAATTAGTGAGAGCTCGTCACAGACAGAAAAATCCACCTAGAAGCATCACTGGACCGCGACGACCTCACGTATGGTAAATCGTCAAG
The DNA here is from genome assembly GCA_015478945.1 of Trachelipus rathkii. Lineage (NCBI taxonomy): Eukaryota > Metazoa > Arthropoda > Malacostraca > Isopoda > Trachelipodidae > Trachelipus > Trachelipus rathkii. Next base: position 20,796 of record JABUQX010016609.1, on the reverse strand, counting down.
TAAGGTTCATCCCCTGGCCCCAGGTGGGCCACAACCATGCCCCATACAAACCCCCGCCATTCTCATCATGCACCTTTATTTCGCCTCTGCCAAACTCAACATTTTCTCTCCTTCAGACATCGTTCACCGACTCAATCCACCTTTCTCTTCGGTCTCCAGCCGTCGGTTCCCAACACACTCACCACGATAAATCCGCTTAACCAACCTACTATCATTCATCCGTTCCACATTATACCAAACCATCTCAACATTACTTTCATTTATTCTCTCATTTAACCCTTCTTCACACCACACAACTCTCTTAATACGTTCATTCCTCTCTTATCAATTCTTCTCACACCTAGCACACCCCTAGATTGTCCATCTGAACACATGGAATTTTAGATCTATACTTCTTATTCCAGACCATAGTCTTCACTACCATACAAATACACAGTAACCAACACCTCATGTAAGGACCCTACACAACTCGAAGACTTTAGTCCCTTTGTTCACCAAATCGATTTAATTGCCCACAGCCACCTTCTGCATCACAAAACTTTCTATACATCTGCATCGCCGTTTCCCTTTCTCATCCCAACATATACCCTAATATTTAAAAACTCAGACACTGTTCTAGCTGCTCATCATCTAACATAATTCACACAGAGGACTGTCCTCACTTCACAACCATAACCTTACTTCTTATCCACGTTTACTTTCAAGCCCCTCCTTTTCACACACCGTGCCAAATCCTCTACCAATTCTCTCAAAACTCTCTTCAGATTCGCCCACACAAAACCAAAAATTCATCCGCATATAATAGTAGGGCACCCTCACTCATTTCCATTCTCCACCATTCTAACACCATTTCCTTGGCCATCCCCACCTCAAATTCTTATAACCCATCATATAACAAATTGATTAACCAAGGGAACATATATATATTATATAATATAATATATATAATAATATATATATAATAGTATATATATATATATATATATTATAATATATTATATTTATATATTATATTATATAATTTATATATATATATAATATATACTACTATATATATATATATATAATATATATATATATATATATATATATATATTATATAATATATTAAAAGTACTGTTAGAAGTGATATTATAAACCTATTATATTCATTAATTATTTTTTAAACTATATGAATATAAATATAGATGAGTAATATATATATATAATATATATATATATATAATTATATATATAATAAAATATAATATATATATATATATATATAATATTATATATATAGTATATATATATATATATTATTACTTCATTTCGACAGGCAGGGGCCAACCTCTAACAGCATGTGGATGGAGGAGGATTGACCCATATATAGTCTAATCATGTAAATCACATATTTCCAAATTAAAGTGCATTAACTAATAATTTATGATAATTAAAGTTTTTCAAAACTTATCAACAGTATTAAAAGTTTCATGTAGAAATTATAATTAAATTACCATTAAAAGGAAGTTTTATTTACATGAATAGTTAAGTATTTTAACTATAATATTCAAATTACCAAAATTATAATTTTATTAAAAAAATGAAAATTAATATTAAAAATTAAATTCATTAAAAAAAAGTTTAAATAAATTAAATACAATAAAATAAAAACATTAAACAAAGTATTATTGAGCGATCTTGAAAAATTATACGTCATCAAACTATATTTGAGGAAGAAATTATTTGCAAGGTTTTTAAGCCAACCTTTATTAAATATTCGGAGAGAAGATACTCTTTCTTCATCTCCCTGCTTCATAAAAATAATCCTTTTAAGTTTGGTTACCCATAAAAATATAAAATTACAACTTATCCTGCAAAAGCTATGTTAAATTTTTCATAATTTTTTTTTTTAAATTTCAATAATTTTGTTTATTCATTTTTAATGTATATTTGATACGAATTTGAAAACAAAGTTAAAGTGTAGCCCTTAGTGCAGATCAAATTTCTCTACCGCATCTATCAAGAAATATATGAGTCAGAGACTGAATAAACTATTAGTTTGATTTCACCAGTGTTGGCCATCTACAGCAGCATAACAAATAAGAATCTTGAAGCAAATAATGCATAGGATTTCAAATCACTTTCAAAGGATTCAGAACCGTACATAGAGACAACTTTACGGTAAAAATAACTTTAGTTGCCCTTCTACATTTTGCTGGTGGACAGAAAATTTTAAGAGAGACCATAAAAGTAAACAAATCGAGTTTATTCTAATTTTTATTATTATTATTATCGAAATTGAGTTCGTGAAATCAAATTACACTTGCACAATAATGATATGGCAGTAGGTATATTATATTCAACTTTCAGCTAATTGTTATTACATTAGGAAATTGTATCTAAATCAATGATGTCAGAGATGGGGTCAAAATGAATTTCATAAAATTCAGATTGAAATTATCTGGATAAACATTCATAAAAATCAAAAGGAAATTCTCCATAAATCAATTTTTAGAGCAAGCAAATAGTTCAGATTTTAAAGTTTTGCAAAAAGTTGATATTTTTTTTATTCATGTTTTTTTGTATTGGTAGTTAGAAAGTGGTTTAAAATCTAAACAAAATATTACTCTATCCCTACTTTCTTTTCATTAAAACAATAAAATTTTGTTAAGATAAAAAAGGAAAACGTGTCCAGTAGGGTGCGGTTGCCTCTGCCTGGCCTAAGGTTTTAATATAGTAATTTTATGGTCAAGTAGGATCCTGAGAAAACTTACCAACAGCTACAACAACTTTGGATGCATTAAACAGTGTACATTGTTCCTCGCATTCTTCTACGCTAAGCTCACCAGTGCCAAATGCTTGGCATTGAACACAATCCTTAAACACGGTGCATTTTGCTTTGCAGGTCTGATTAAATAGTGAAGCAATACAAATATCAAAATAATAACAAAAATAATAATAAATAAAATATTAAAATATATCATGCACAAAAAATAATAATTACCATATCGTAACAAAATTAAAATATTTAAGGATCTAATATACTATAGGTTACTGTTTACTTTTAATTTGTAAAAGTGCTAATGAACTTTTAAAACTGGTGAAGAACTTTAAAGAGAGTGGAAAGTCCAATACACAATCCAATAAATGCTTAAAAACATATGTATGGGAAAACAAATAATACTAAAAACAAGTTTAAAAGAAAATGCTTCAAGTTTCGACACGCAAAATATATGTCACAGTATGTCACAGAATTTAGATAATAAAATCTTATTTGAGGTTTACTTAAGTAATAAAAAGAAAAAAATATATACTTTCTGAAAATATTTAGAAATTTGTGGGGAACCTAAAGGTATCTTTAACTACTAAAACAAGTGTGACTTTTAATCACTGACTTACAGGGCAATCTTCGCAATATTTTCCAGAGTACCTTCCTCCATCAGTGTCAAAACATTTGCATTGATTACATTCGCAATAACCTTGGTTGGAGCACTCTTCCCCATTATCTACAAGAAAAAAAATGTTCTGAGTTCAATTGTTTTATAACAATGAACATATGTAGTATACTTTTGAACCAGATCAAAATTAAACAGTGTAAATTTATTTCTCTTCACTGTATTTTAAAGTATAAAGCAAAACATCTGCATCTAGGAAATGCAGGCAGGCATTTAACGGACTCCTGAGATAAACCAACTTAATAAATTATTTTGTATTCAATCATTAGTTAAAATGCATATTGGAAAAATTTGGTCTATGAAGAAATACCGACAATAATTCACCAATTTAACATGCAATTAATATATTATAATATATATATATATATATATATATATATATATATATATATATATATATATATATGATATATATATATATATATAATATATATATATATATAATATATATATTAATATTATATATATATATTATATATAGACATAATATATATATATGTATACTGGTGAAATGATTCCAATAGAACGTAGGCAGAGATGGTATTAGATTGGATTTTGGAAATCTCTAGCTCTCTCACTCTCTCTCTTAGTCCCAAGGAATTGGAGGAGAGCTGTAAGTGAGTACCCTTAGTATAAGGGTAGGGAGAGCGAGTAGATCGACTGTAGATTAATTATTACAGCTGGAACTTAGTTTCTATTGCAGTGTTTGTAAGGTATTAGTTATAATTGAGGCTAGACGAAAAATAAATTTTCTAGTCGGAAAGTGCGTCGACCTGAACCTCGAAGATCGCATTAGGTGAAGCACAACAGTGCGTGTAGGGCTGGAACTAGTAAGGACGTCGTGCTGCAATCAAATTCTATTAACATGTGAAAAAATAGACTAAAACTGATTATGAGGCTAGAAATTGATTAACGAATGACACGAAACAGAACATTAACAAGATTCAATTGATCAGTGCAAATTCATACAGTCTCTATCCTTTTAACTGAGTAAAAACTCCCATGTTCTAAGAGGCATTCAAAAACACACACGAAGATTCCACGCAACATCAGCCTACTCAATCAGACATGTATAGTACGCTAAGAATAATATCATGAACAGAGTCGAATAACTCCATCAAATTTCTTTCACTTTTCTCGTATTCTATCCACCCGACACTAGTACTACTTACAACCAAAAACTTTACTAGTGAATAACTTATGGGAGTACTTCTTTTTTAGATTTTAGCAAAAGGGATAAGTGTATATCTAGCACACACGTCTAACTACTCATAAGATCATTATAACACAGAAATCACATCTTTGACCTTTCGCACACAATTATTACGAATTCAAACCCGATTTAAGCTTCACTATATAATTGTCTTTTCGACTCTCAGACACACGACTCTAAAAAAAACACAGCGCTGTCCTTTAACCTTATATTACATCCCTTCACTATCTGAATTTGAATTTGATCGACCTCAGTAATAGAAACCAACCAAATTCAGAGAGCTGCGCAAATCTCCTGTACAACGCACTATCACAAATCTGAAAATGCTCGCCTTAAAAGCCACGCTAGACGTATACTAAGCACCCACAAAGTGCCAGAACAATCATTTCTTTAGGAAGGTAGATGCACATTTAACAAAAAAATACGTACTCATTGGCACTTATCACAGAACAGTTAACTACCACCCTCACCAATGATATGAGTATATCGCGTATAACGATTGTACACCCTCGTCACAAACATACAACATATTCGCTTGACGTATTTATATCAAAAAGAAACCTTATACATGATGTTATTTGAGACAGCTCGCACTTTCTCCGACAATACTCATCTCTACATACTCTCCAACCTAAAAAAAGCAATATGATGTCTGACACTATTTAGTCACTATGTCTAATATCCGACAAGCCGTCACCTCATCACAAACATCGTTAACTCGTTACTCTGCACCCACATCGTCGAGTTCGCTTTCCACAACCAGACATAGCATCACCACACTCTTTAGCACCAACTAGACCACTCACATATATTCTCATCAAATTCTCCTCGATTGTTAATAACTCATACTTAGTTTCTCAGCTACTTGATAATTAGTACATCAAGCGAGCTCAAAGTCGAAAATTTGCCCTATTCATGAAAGGTGACATCTCAATCAATTATTCATGAATTACATAACTCACTATCTACGAAATCAACTTTTCATGTGCGTCAACATATCATAGTTCCTTAAAGTTGCAAACTAAATTACCACCATAGATTCAGATACTTTTCTCGAATAAGCTGTTCGCGGGCCGAAAAATATTTAAGACAGTTTCCGTTGATTTAAGCGGGCGGTCGATAATTTCTAACTGCAACCTGTTCTTCCGAGTGCATTTTGCAGAAGAGTAGGTATTAGAATAAAATGACTACTAAGCTTCTCAGTGAGTGTGCACGAGGAGATAAGTATGTGTGAGTATAAAGAACTAGGTCCAGATAGTACCAATGTATAGTTTTGCCTAGAAACTAGCCAACTCCTGTATATATTTATACCTTCTTTGATGTATGTTCGTTAGATACACATGAACTACATTATATGATCATACTCGTGATCCTGTGGGGCTCTCAATATTCTTTCTATTCCCCCATGCAGCACAAGCGTGGAAGAGTTGATGAGTAGTGTATTATGAGGAATATTGACCGTACATGTTAAAGGTTATTTGTGAGATGATACTATCATGTGAATGAAGGAGGTGATGGTGATATCATATGAAATTGTGTTGTATTTCGCACTCATCTCTCTCACTCAGAAAGTGTGGTTAGAATACACAAGAGGAGATGGCTCGATATATAGTGCTCGTGAAGGAGGATATAGAAAATGACATATGAAGAGTAGATATAAAAACTGTAGTCACACTATATAGAGAGAATAGAGGATGACACCATTACAAATCAACTATCAGAGCGTGAGGTATTAGATGGTTCAAATTCAGACTTGAACGCTATAGTACTGTGCTGATGTGTACTCGTCGTTGCACTAGTATAGCCGAATCTCACAAATTTGAGAATTTTCCAGATATATTATAAGTTATAGTAGAATAAGATCTGTAACACAGTGATCATGGAGAAGTTTCTATAAACTCAAATTTAAAGTTAGTTTACTCTCTGTGAATTAGAAAAAAATAAGGACAATAAAGCGGAGTAATATAACTGTTACGAATATTTCATTTATATACTTAATAATTCATGTACTCAATATGTTAAAAAAGAATTCATTATCCATATATATATTAGCTCATAATAGATAAATTAAGTTACTAGTTTAAATAGAAGTAAAGTCTACATAAGACTAATCTTCTAAGTATATATGATAGATAAAGGTTATTAGTGGAGTACCTTAATGCTAGAAGTCTCCTCTATTAGAGGTGGATCAATAGAGTGTATGTATAATATGAAGTTAAGCTAGACTTACTGACCAAACGTCATATCTACATCATAATCGTTCTCGCGTGCTTGTTCTTCACTTATATTCGTCTCTGGATTTAAATGGGTGTTTGCTTTGTTTTGTACATAACTTAATCGTGTACAACTAGAAAAAGATAAAGTGTCAAAACTATTCTTGGTCCTCCTGAGTTTGATTAGCGAGTACGTGCTTTAGCAAGCGTTTTCAATCTCCAAATTACCGCACTTCTGGATTCCTTACCATCGCTAAGATGTCTTTCTCTTTCGATGTCTTACCCTTAGGTCGTATTTATTATGTATAGAACCTCCCGGTGTGTCGAGATGTGAGCTCCTGTGAAACAATTCTTTATAAAAGTTAGAAGGACGTGGGTGCTTGCATGAATGTATGTTCCTCAGAGTAGTCTCTTAGGCGAGTGTATGTGTCGTTCTCGTTATGGGTGACCGCGCCAGCCCTATCTATACTAGTTCTCTCTCACCAAAGCTATATATCTCGTATGCGCGTCTTACCACTAATGTAACTATTCCGTACACCTCGTAATCTACGTAGTTGTTAAGTCTGATCTACGACTTGATAGTTTTGTTGCGATCTCATTACCAATATTCGTGGTTAAGGACAAACAGTTTTACATTCCCCTGCTGAAGATCCTTACTATACGGCATGCGCCCTATAGCTTTGTCAACTTTGGTAATTCTTATTTCTCTGTATCTTTCAATAAAAGACTATGCTTTCAACTCTCACTTGCGTGCTTAGAATGCATATTGAGAAATTACTCTTGTGAGTTCCTCTCTTTTCGTCCTATTTATTCAGTACACGGAGATTTTCGGCGGGAAACCCTTGATTGTAGCTCTTTGAATAATGGCGAATTTTTAGTGACCGTATCTTTAGTCCTTATTACCAATATTAGATTGATGTGGTATCAGTAAGTCCTTTAGGGTGTTTTCAAGATTATTTCTGTGACAGTGAAACATAGTGTGTCGATATAGTTTTAGGAAAGTAAGAGTGTAGTGATAGGGATATAACATAACATTTTAATATGTCTTCATTATTCATTAATTATTGATTACTTAATCTGTGTTTATTAGAGTTGTGTGGTATGTGGTGAGTTTTGATGTAGTTAGGAAATATGATGTATAATGTAAATTTATGAGGGGATTAAATTAAATGTATTAAGTATTAATATGGTGTGTGGTCATGTTGGGAGAAAGAGTATGGATTAGATATTCAAGTGGTTGGTGTAGTATGACGAGATGTTATGTAATATTAATTAGAGTTGATAGTAGTTGCTTGATGATGATGATATGGTACAGTACATCTATGCGTAGTGAGATATTATCTAAGAGGAAAAAAGTTTAGAAGTTGGTAGTTGTCAGTTAGTACAAAGGCACATACCTGAAGAAAAGTGAGAGAATGTGTGAGCGTGAGCTCTTGGTACAGAGCCACAGTGTGCACAAAGAATATGAAAAAGTTTGAGTGAGCTCAAATAGAATGATATGAGATATGTGCACCGATGGAGACTGGTGTAATCCGTTGTATGCATGGGTGGAATAGAAACCTCGAGAATAGTAATAGAGAGTGGAGATTTTTGATGTGCTAGAAAATGGGTACTCTGAGTTAAACACACAGCGGATATAGTTCATCCTCTACGTATTAATGGAGAGAGAATAACCACTATGTTTGGGTGATTAGGCGCACGTCGCACGAGGAGATCTAATACAGTTTAAGCTGCGAGTGTGCGAGTATGGTTTGATGTGCTTGAGCAAACTTATCTTCACCTCGTATATTAATATGATAGCGTGTAAAAGTGCTAGGTGTGTGTGAGCTGTAGATGAGAGCAGTTATGTCTTATGTAAGATTATAATAAAATGTGCTTATAAATCATGGGTGCTCTACTACTGTAACTATTAACTGGGGGGAAGGAAGCTCTAAAATATAATAGAAGATATAATGATAATAAGTAATATAATAATATTATAATAATAATTGGGTTGTAAGTAGACCCACACTTGTGGCACAAAGTGAGAGTGAGATATGAACCCTTACATTATTGACAAACTAATTAGCAGGGATTAGAAATATACACATTAAGTATAGTAAATGAGGTTCACACTATTGCTGCATATAAGTGTGAATTGATTTACCTCCATAAATTTACTATTTATCAATTAGAGTAGTAGGTATTTATATCTCATGAATAGTTCAGATAAATATATGAATATACTTACACTACTTTAACAATGGTAGATCTCACTCAATGTCCATATGCTATGACAGGGTTAGATGTTCGGTTGCAACTCACGACGCGCTGATGGGTTCGTGGATGGGCTTACCAGCATGCTTTAGATTGAAATCGTAGATGTTGCCTTTGTAGTGAGATTTGTTGGCTTCTCTATAATTGACTATTAATTGGACCGGCTTTCTCACTCTATCCGAACCCTCTCCGTCGATGACTCCATCAAGTGTTCGTGCACACTCGTATTTTAGACCTCTCATCATGTATTTTAGTAGAAGGAATAATAATCATCATTGCGAAAAAGAGAATAGCACTCCGAAATGTATATATAAGTTTATAAAGTTATACCGATGTGACTTTCCCAATGTATATTAGTTTATGTTGGCGCATCGTATATTTCATAAGATTTTTTTTCTAAAATCTTGTGTTATTTTAATCTTTTTTTAGTTTTATCATATTATTCGTTTCTTGGACGTGTATTACTTATTTAACGTGTCTATCGCATGTCATTGAAGAGCAGTGACTTTTCATCTACTTATGTATGCAATAAGTAGCGTCTTTGATCATCTTTTACTTACTCATTGGTTTTTTTATCCTTTCAATAACACTGACACCTAATATTTCTTGTTGTAGATTAACTCTACTCAAATACTAATATAGCTATTTAACATAATTAGTGAGAAACGCATATGGTGGTGAGTATCGTTCATTTCATAATTTTCTTTGTACACTCACCTCACCATACAATATTCGTGTAATGTTAAACTAAATTTTCATAATATCCAATGAACCATACTCTCATATTTATTATAATATATTTACTTGATAATCTTAATTCCTTACAGCTTATTTTTGAGTATATATATGACATTATTAAATATCTACTAAATTTCATTTATCTATATCCATTATATAATTTCTGAATTCAATCTAAGTCTGGTAACTCATCTTATAAATTACACAACTCAATATTTGCGACACATATATAGATAATATTAATAACATAGATATAGTGTAATATAATAGAATCGAAAATATACTATTTAGTCAGGCAGTGAGAGATCCCAATTGGAACAATAAATTAACATAATTATCTAATAGACTAAAATAAATTAATAAACCTAAAATTGATGATACAATAGAAGTAATGAGATATCAACATGAGGATAATTATAGATACATTTACTATAAATTTTAAATTATCATACATATTATACTAATTAACAGCTAATAACTTATCACTCCCTTAGCCATAGTTAATCACCCTGAGGTTTATGCACTCACCTACATAAATAAAATAGAATAACTATAAATTAATATTTGATCACAATAATGTGAAGACATCATGAGTGTAAGACATAGAGAATGAAAAATATAATATTTTTATCTTACAAATAACCATGGTCTGGGCTCGGAGCTAACTTGATATTTCTATGTCCTGAATATGATCGCTATGAAGACTAGATAATTCGATGGCAAATTATTTTCGTTAATTTTATGAATAATTATCTACACAGATAAATTAATTATAAATAGAGATACTTGGTTATTCTCTCACTCTCAATTGTACATATCTTTAGTTTTAAGAATAATGAAGATAATATTAAAAAGGAAACCGCTGATATATAGAATAAAGTATTTATTAATTTTTTTAAGAATCTTCTCATAATATGGAATGCATTGAGCAACAGTACCCTGTAAAAGATATGACAGTATAAGAATAAGCCATATATAGTTAATGTCGAAAATAAATACCAGAATATTAATAGAAGATTGAAACATAGAATCAGTTAACAAATTATATGGGAGCTTTGTTAAACTATAAAAATAGATACATTGATTAATTACTTTAGTTTAGTGTTTATCGCTGGTTTTATTTAGTAAGATTATTTGATTAAGATTTTTATTTATTTAAAACAAATCCTGAGAAATAAAGTAGTAATAAATTATGATAATATATAATATCTTCTTATTCAGAGCCAAAATTGAGGTGTTTTTGAAGAAATATAATAAGTTGTATCATAGATAATCTATATGAAGGTTAAATATTTGACATTTATCTGAGATAATAAGTAGATGAATAACAATGAATGATAATAATAATAATAAAATAATAATAAAACCATACTTTTTTTTTCATCTAATTCACATCATACAGGACAGGAACCCGTCTCGTACCTCTCCAGTTGTAATATATCGGTCATTCTCACATCCACGCTTCTATCTATGCCAGAAAACCCGCAGTTAGTCAAATCATGACTCCATCCATAAATTCTTTGACGAAAAGAAAAACGATATTGAAGAATAACTTATTATATTATTGTAATTTTATCATAAATATTATATATATATATATTAATATATATATAATATAATATATATATATATATATATTATATATATATTATAATATATATTATATATTATAATATATAGTATATATATATAATATATTATATATATATATATATAATAGTATATATAATATATATATCATCCACCACCTTCTTTCCCAAGACTAGTCGGTACCAAGTGACGTAACATGCACCGTGGGGACAACAGAAAGTATTAGATAAAAGAGGAATATGACGCTGGAGTCGAAAAGAAAGCCCACAGCCCCCTTATATACCTTTTAGTTGAGAAACTCGTCGAAGTCAGAAATAATCCATCCTAGAACTTGAAAACACTGCGACGAGAACCCTTCAACTAGTGGCATCTCGTCAATTAAGGGCTTTATCCCTTGGTAACCAGGTGGTGGCACAACCTAGCCCCTCACAAAACCACCGCCATTCACTACAAACTATTAAATATCACCTCTTCTCTGCTCTCTGCCATAAAAACTCACAATTCTATCATCATACCAGGACATATCCAATTTAAACTGACATCAAAATCCACTTTATTTTTATTTTCAATTTTTCCCTTTAGCCGAATACCCACCCAGCACACTCACCACTTAATACATCCTCATTACAAACCAAGCCGAATTAAATCATCCAATCCATTTCGCCACAATGAACCAAAAAAACACATACTCAAACCGTACTTTATCATTTATGCCTCCAAAATTGTAAATAACTTTTCTTCAACCACCACACAAACTTACTCTAATTACATTCATCAATCTTCATGTTTGATCAATTCTTCCTCAGATCTACACACCACCCCGTTAGTAATTAGTCCATCTGAACACATTATAACTTAGATCTATACCTTATTTTAAAACCAGAGTTGTGGGGATTTTTTTTTTGATTTTTTTTTTAAAAAAATCAGATTTTAATTTTTTTTTATATTTTATTGAGTTTTTATGTTTTTGATATTTTTTGATTTTTTTGGATTTTTTTGATTTTCTTCAGATTCGTGACGTCACGCGAAATAATATAATATATATATACTATATATTTATATATATATGTATATATATTTATATATGTTATTATTATATATATATATAATATATATAAAAATTAATAATAAAATATAGGGGGATTATTATTATATAACTATATATATATATAATATATAATATAAATTTTTTTATAACTGTGGTAATATTAGATTGACGCAGGAAATCTAATCTGAGTGTGTCCATCTCAACGCCATAAAAATTAGAATAAGAATAATTTTTCAATAATTAATTCAGCTTTTGTAATTACATTTCGCACATGGGTAAATACAAATAACCAATGAAAAGCCACATGGCCCTACCTAGACTGTCCCGTCGATATCCAGACAAAAATAATCTAATACATTAAGATACATAATTAAAAAACCCGCAATTAGCGCCACCTCTAGAAAATGATTCCAGTACAATCCCATGATATAAATTAAATAAATAAAGAGAAATAATAATTCAGAAGCCGCAATGGGCCTATCTAGATTGTTCCAGTCAACCCATAATAAGTTCAGAGTTCTCAAACCTTTATTAACAATAAATCCTCTCAAGTATATCGAAGTAATCTATCAGGGCACTGTTCCCAGCTTCCAAAAAAAAACCCCAATAAAAAAATCAAAAATTTATTTTCTGTTAAAAATAAATTAGAAATTCTGTTAGCAAAAAGGTAGATGCCAAGTATGGGCCACTCTCCAATGTCCAATTGTATCCATCTTATAATTTATAATTATAAAATTAAGATATAAACATACTTAAGAAGTTGCATAAGGGCTTCTATCTAGACTGGTCCCAAGTCAAACCAACATAATTAATACATTAAAAATAGATACATTAATATATAAATAGAAGCAAGACTGTGTTCCACATTTTTGCACGAAAATGTACCGCAGACCATATATTTTGACCTTTCTAATGAACACGACGACCTAATTTTATTTGAGCTCCGAAATTAATTATAATAACCATGGACACATGAACCTTTTTAAGGGTACACTTTACCATTTTTGGGGCCTTATGAACCTTATTTATCGGCCAACACCTATTGACATTCCAATGGGTCAATTTTTGTAGACCCACAAGGTAAATTTATTTGGCGAAACTACACTAAAATATTAGTCTCTCGAATGCGAAGCTACCCCCCCTTTTTTAATTTATTCCCCAGAAGCTCAACCAAATTACGGAAGTAAGTGGTTCTGTTCTCGACATAGTCTAAGGGCTTGCGGTTGTAACGCGTTCAGCCCAAAACCCGATAGATGTAGCGGTGCATGTACCCCACCAGGCGTATTAGTATCCGGTCTGCTCTCCCAATCCAGTTTCTGACCTGTGATAACAAATTCTATTCTACGAACCCACCACGTTGTCAGAATCCTCTCCCCGACTACCCAGGGTCCTTCCACTTCCTATGTGGTATCAAGCCCTCGTTGATTGGGATACTATAACCTTGCTTGACCAAGGTTAGATATTTTATAGAACGCAACACACATTCTAGATCTATCCAGAATGCGGTTCGATTTTTCTTGCACCCACACCAGGTAATCCTCTGAGCTAGCAGCTTCTTTGGGTACTGACGCGGGTGGGATACAGAGGTGTTTGGGCCCACCGGAGAGGTGGGGTGGTGAGATATAGTGAGTGGAGAGTGAAGAGTGCCGCAGGCGATACGCGTTGGGGGAGTGGCGATGTCGGAGGAGAGTGGGGTTAAGTGTGAATGCAAGTAGTGGATTGAGGAGAGGGTGCGACAAGGACCTCCAGCTGAATTTGTCGGGACGCAGAGAGCCCGTGAGTGAGATCCTTGCACGATGGAGTCAGAGTTTTGTGCCGCACGGGTAATTCTTGTCTGTGCCGATGGTTCAGAATTGAGCGCCACTCGGGGGGAGAGTGGTGAGAGAGTGGGTGTTGTGGTGCTATATTCCGCGTAGTGGGATCTGTCAGGGGGTGGGGGTACAATAACTTAATGTGGGTGGTGGTGGATCGGGGCGCGTGCGACCGGCGTAGAATTTTGGCGAGCCATATCCGCGTGTGTTGGTCTGGTGCCATGGCGTCAGATATTTGAACCCACCACTGTATAATTAGTTAGTCCTATCCATAAGATAACTTAGACCCTTTTTTGAATGAAGTTGTACGATCTTATATGAATTAATGAACCAGTGATAAGTTCGGCAGCGAAGTGGAGGTGACGCGTTGGGCCAGGGGGAGATGTAGGACCGATTGGTCTCGAATTATATGGTACGTGCGGCGCGGCTTAAAGGTGTGGATTAGGCGCTCTCTCAAGAAAATGAAACTTTTTCAGAACTCTCCTTGACTACTCTCTCAATCATATCGTTGCGTATTGTACAAGAAAGTGTATGTTTCTTGATACATTTGATACGTGTGAAAGTATTAGTATATGCGTAGATTTTCAAAATGATAGATACAGTGTAAGTGCCAGGTGTAATTCCCAAAATTGCAAGCTGCCCCTAGGTTGTAACAGTTTTGCAAAAGCTAGTGTCACACAAAATTTTTATCATAACTTTATAGTGATAAAAATAATAATTTATTTAAAATAATATAGTTATTACAACAAAATGAAGAATGTGATTCTCCAAATAACTCGAATAAGCAATCACAAATAAAAACCTTTTAATTCTCTTATTCTTGACCAAACTTTCTTCCTAACGTAGGAATTAGACCTCTATGGTCGTGATGAGTGTGGGAATCAGATAGCCATCACGTAGCTACACTATAATGTTCTGTAACAATAGAGTACCCGAGAAATCAGATGAGGGTTGCGCTCCCATCCTTCTCTCATAATTCGACAAAAATAGTTCAAATCGAATCTGAAATTGATGCAATCTGCGCTGATAAACCGAAGGATATGCTAATATGTTCAGTGATGCGACGAAGATAATGAATAAAATTTAAGATGATGCCTTAGAGGTTAATAAATACTAAGCAAATACTACATATTCAAAATAAATAGGAATATCCAATTAGATCAACTAAATAGATAAAAGAATAAAAATAAATGCATCATAAATTAGACTGAATTCAAAATCAGATAATAAAACAATATTAATAAAGTAACTCCCCGCAACTTAACGATGTTCTGACCATACACACTAATTTCACGTGTCTAAATAATAAACAAAGAAAACACGTACTTGCTGTCTATACACTCACTCACAGAATAATCTCTAGATAGATTGCAAAGAGATGAAGGATGTCCACTTTATTCATTCTACTCAGCACTATTTCCTATAGTCCTACACTGAGCAGCCAACCTGTATGGCATGAGCACCGTCTAAATATTAATCGAGTCGCTCGTAATAATTAGCTCCCTAAGTGGATACCTAAGGTATGAGGTCCGTCCGGACTTGCGTGAAACCTAATACCACAGATACATATCTTAGCGAATATAGAAAATGAAGTCTCTTAACACTAAACATCCGATCGACAAAGTATCAGACCTAAATATTATCACATGGTCGTTCTCCAAAACACAAACATATAATGAATTCTAGTTTAACCAATAAGAGGAAAAAAATCATATCCACCTCTACTACGAGAAAGTAGTCCTTAAGAAAGTATCGCCAGTGATCAGACATATTCATATATATACTCAATAAAGAGAGAGAGTCTGTTCACAGGCCGGTGGTCGTTGAGAGGGGAAAGGTATTGCAGAGACAAAACGAGCAGTGTACGTTTGACTGAGATATGAGCGCGTGTTTATAAGTACGCTCGTGATGTACGAGGCTGTCTTCTAGCTCGTGTAAGATTGATATCTTCTTCTGTCTAAGCGTTATCAAGTCGCCTCGAGAATGAAGTCTTGCCCAGCGAGCAGAGTCTCGATAGAAGAATGTCTACCGAACGTATATAACCCGTCTCTCGAACTCCGCCTGAGTAAAGCCTGGCCCAGACATCGCGTCTGCCCTCTTAAGTATTCCCTCGACTTCACGAAGGAACAAGTCCTATTCTTGTAAGTGTCATATGGCACTCTGATAGGAATTTATTCGTGTCAACTTAATACTTAAGCCTCGTTATATATAGCCAGCCGTGACAGAAGTGGCGTCACGCAAGATCTATGCATACTAGATTTCTGTCGTCGTCTTTGTTGATTATTCGAAAAAGAAATACTTTATGATAGAACTCTCATAGAGTGTGAAAGATTACTATTCCATAATAAGGATATTTGATCATTTATATCATAATTAAATTTAGTTTGAGCTCTATATAGATGTACATTTACAATAATATTATAAATATCATACTCTCAAATTACTCTCGTATAACGAGTAAAGTTTTCTATTAAAAACATTACTAATCTATGTGAAATATTATATCTCGTTCAAATGGCTAATTGAACCTATTGTATCTACTTTAAATTAATCACATGAACTTATTCAATTACACGAGGTGAATCTACTCCACACCTTATGATTTTAATTATCACTATCGTTTAAATATGTATATGTCTACAACAACTCACAAGGAGCGTGCAACCATTCAGAGATAATAGCTCTTATTCCTTATTTTAAAAAATCTATCTGCAACAGAGGTATTACCATACTCATTTAAACTGTGCCTTGAGTGATATATCACTCATGCATTTAACACACATGCTCTATCAATTGTTTGTATATAAACCTTGTCATTGAAATAGCTGTTACCATATCTCTCTAATGGTAATATCAGTTTTTACATACGCGTTAAAGCTACAAATGATTAACGAATCTCTCACAAGAGTAAAATACATATAGATGGCTTGATCTAACATATGTGAGTATCTACAGCGCTTCATGTCAACACTCTTGTATGCTGTTACTGCTTTGACATGCCTGAAGTCATATTAAAACATTATATATTGTCTTTTTCTCTCACTGTGATCACTCTCTTCTCCTGAGACTTCTGCGTTACGACTCAATTATTATACTTTATATGTATTTTATCATTATTTATATTGCGACTATTAATATCATAATCAGTGCATCATATATTATAAAGTATAATATATTTTAAAATTCCTATATAGAAATAGAAACTATAATAGTTCAACAGGGATAAATATAGAAGTGAGCCAGCGTTACCAAATTATTATGTAAATTCTTTAATATTATTTGGTGTGTTATCCTATCTATATAAATAGTAAATTTCGAAATGAAGTATATATTGTTATTTTTTGTTTTAGGTATGGTCTCTCTTTGGATTTTGATGTTGAGGGGTAGAATATCCCCTGCTTATATGTGTAAGTAATAATTAGCACTCATGTAGGTGTGTTTTGATGTGATTGAATCTGAAATAGAGTCTTGAGTAGACCTACAGTTTTATTTGATTATAAGATGATGAGAATGCATGGTGTAGACACTCTGATGAGAGTAATGGATTCTATTAAGTATCTATTGGTGAGCCTCATATAATTCATACAGATTTGTGTTTCATCGTGAGTGTAAGTAGCTAATTGAGATTCAAATATATCTGATATACGTATATATGTTGTTGATTTATAGTGGTAGCTAATTTTATTATCATTAAAATTATATTCATAAATTTAATATATTTAAGTATCATTGACATGTACCATATTCTTATGTCAAGTTTGTCCTGCGAATTATAATTTACAAGTTTTTATTTAAAACATACATTATTTAAAACACATAAATAAAAGTAACAAAAGTCCCATAAGGTTTGTGTGTAACGTTGCCTGTTTTTATTTGTATTCAAGTTGATTAAGTTGTTTATTCTATTGTCAAGATTTATGATTACGTTGTCTATTTTGTCGAAGGCAGTTTATTTTATTAGGGTGTCTATTTCGGGTGAAAAGTTGGAATTGAAATTCACACTGAATTCAGACATGTAAACAAGATTTTCCATCACCCACGATTTTTTTGTGACTCACAGGTTATGTATGTGTGAAGGATATGTGTATATTCATGTATACATACATGATATTATTTAATGTGCCTAAAATGTGAAAGTTCAATAGATGATCCAGTTCATTGTCTCTAATTATATACGAGGTGAGGAAACAGTGGCCCAATCATCGTCGTTTTTGCTCTTAACATGTATACGAGATGTACAGTCTCAATGTTACACATAATTGAATGTTGACAATTGTGTGACGTAGTTTATGTTGAATTGGGACATAATAAGTTTTTGGTGTAATACGATCAAGTTGGAGAATATAAGCTGTATGAAAGGGGTTGCCTCGTTTATTTTCTCCAACTTTACAGAGTTTATTTCGGTAAATAGCAAACCAAAAAAACGATGTTCATTTTTAAACACGATTTTATTTCCTCTTCATTCAGCTTTAATAATTCATAGTTAAAATTTCTGTCAATTTCAGCTGAGTTGAGGATGCTCAAGATATGACCCACTACAGTGATGGTGCGATGGGTAGAATCGATCAAAGAGAGAGATGAGTCTTAAATAGTGGTACCCTTTCTCAAAGAATGGTAAGTTAAATGTAGGCGTACAAGCTGAAAGAGTCTGAGTAAGATCATAGGGCGGTATAATTTACTGATTCTTTGCGTATTTCTTTCAAGATTTAAGGCCTGTTCCAAAGCTATCATTACTGAACAGTATGGCTATTAACATCCGTTACAAAAGGCCGCTACAGAGAGAACAAGGTCTCCGTTGCTAATAACATTTCATATCACGTCCGTGAGGTAGTCCATTCACATGTAAACTGATGCCCCTAAGTCCGGAAAGGTGTGAAGGTTATAGGGGTGACTTTTTTTATAATTCCGGTAGTAGGCTTCATGTTTCACAATCCCTATTATTTACTTTCTGTGGTAAATTACGAATTTCCGTTCACAGTGTTAGGGATATTGATACTTTCGGATAATCCTTGAGCTGAAATTATCAATATCTTGTTTCAACTCTCTAATAGGGTACTTTGCCTGTAGTACTTCAAGCAAGCGAATTAATTCAATTTCCGAAGATTGTCGCTGTCGGTTGATAATTTCACTTTTTCTAATCATAGAAATAGCCCTCCAGCAGTTTTGGAAAACAGGTTCAGGCACCATAAACAGCATTGTAGCAGTAGCGTTTACTTTTTATTTAAGAAGCAAATTTTAGGAAGCGGGCTGACCTCATTTGTTTCCTATTGATAAATTTATGAATGAGACCAAATTTCTTGAGAGGAAGATATCGCCATTTAACGACCGTAAAATTTCATAAGTATTTTATTTTAATTAACTTTAAGCTGCTTTATCTTATATGTGGTTGTTAACATCTTTGAAACTGTAAAAACCTTACAAATGATTGGAGATGAGATTGTTTTAATATATTTCTACTTAATAATTTAACAAGATGTTCTATATAACTCCTTATAAGGATAATTAGCAGGCTGTGCCCCTAATGAAGTTACGGTTAAGATAAGACTTCAACTTGGGTGAAAACATTGTTATTAACAGGAATTTGATTTCTGTATATACTTATATGCGTCACGCACCGAAGAAAGAATCTTGTACTCATTTCAGGTTTTGTCCAATTTCGTTTTTTACATACGAAAAACAGCATTAGAGGGGATCTAAATAGTAACTGGATCGAAGTACAAACATGAATATTGAACTCTAGAGGAACATTTGTATTGGTAATTGAATGCAGAGGTATTAATACTGATAAAGTTTGGATATTCGTTAACGCTAATCTGTGTAGGGTTGCATGGAGAAGAGATCCAATTCACTCTATACAAACAATCAGGACTAGAAGGCAATGAAGGGAAATGCATTGTAATGCGCTTGAGCTTCTTGGCCTGAATATAAATGAACATTTTCATAAAAAACCTTACTTATGATACACATCTCGTATGTTAAAGATTCCAGTAGTAATTAAATAGCAAATACATCGAATTACATTTTTTCTTTTAGAGGTTTGTTTCTCGCTTAGCCTTTTTGCTTTATAAGACAATCCTTCTGGCCCAACCTCGTCCTTGATCCGTGACAATTTTTACGTACTTATTTACGCTCTAATTCATCATCCAACATCTCATCTGAAACATCTTTAATTTGCCTTTTTAGGGACTCGCGGGGGTTTATTTCCTGCCGCCCAATATCTTGAAATAAGTATGCCAAACCTGTTCTTATAGCTTTTTTTACCTATATTATTCACCCACCTCTCCTGAGTAGTGGCCTTGCACTTCTCCAGTAGGCAACTTGGCGAAAAATCACCAAGGCCATACCCCCTTCTGCATTTTTGGATCCTCTGAAATACCCTTCATCGTTCCTATTATTACAGGAGTGATTCTTTCTTATATTATCTTTTACACTGTGAGAGTTATGTTAATGAATGAAAAAGTATATCTGACTACACCTCTTATATATATAA
>JABUQX010016608.1:12500-42306 GCA_015478945.1 Trachelipus rathkii | reverse complement strand
ACCAGGTAATACTATTTTATCCATTCTATGACTTTTCCCCGTATCCAGGATGCTGGGGTGTTTATGAATCTTTTTTTCCCATGAGACAATTATTTTATTTAATTAAAATTGTCTTAAAAATATTTTAACTCAATTAAATTTGATCATAATCATATTCAAAATAAAAATTGTATTTTAAATTATCAGCTTTTTCCAAATAAATTATTTGTTTTAATTCTTCAATTAAAATAAGAGTAAATTATTCCTTATTGACGTGTGAAGCTCATGATCTTATTTCCTATATTCCTAATAGCATAACAAAACACACACACATATATATATATATATATGTATGTGTATGTTGACCTGACTCCCCCGGAGTATGTTGACCTTTTCGCTGGTGGGGAGATCTCCGCGATGGGCGCCCCCGGTTCGGTTTTTTCCAATCCTAAAAGGAAGACGGTATGGGCGGCCTAAGTCGGAAGCGAAACAAACTGCCCAAAACTGGATTAAAACCATGAGAAGAAATAAAAAAGAAAAAACACTGCGAATCGGAAAGCCCCTGGGCCGCCCTTCCTTCATTGGGAGAGAAGAGTGAGGACGGGGAGCTCGGATTGAGCCGAATCACCCGAGTCTCATCGAACACAGAAATCAAACCAAAAGGTTTGAGAGCACTAAGACCCAACTCCAACTTCCACCAGGTGAGTCGTCAGACGAGTCTGAGACAAGTCCCGACTCACCAGAACATCAATCAAACAGAAAAAAGTATGACCCCTACAATCGTAGAGATGCGTTAAGAATGTCATATACGGTGGAAGAAAAGTTAGAAATATTTTGGTGTGTCACTTATAGCAGACACAGTACTTTCCCCTAAAAAGACACAAGTAAAAGAGCAAGAGACAAAGGAAACATCATAGACAAGAAAAATTGGAAAAAAAAAATACCAATGCAGGTTCTTAAGTATAGCCACCAATGTAAGAAACGGTTTAAAAGTTAAAACAGAAGAGCGAAGAGCACAAGTTGAGGAAGAAGGGAGAGTACATAGACTTTATCAATCGAGACAGATGATCACATAAACCCATCCGATGAAAAATGGATCTGGACCTCGGAAAGAAATAAATATTCAATGGAGTGTTACTATTCTGTATGAAGACTATCCAGAAAAGAAGGAAAAAAACGGAATTCTGGAAATATTTAGTGGAAGAGAAAGTAATTAGTGCCATCGATAGATAGATAGATAGATAATGACATAGATACAATATAATCAGATAGATAGGAAAAAAAATAGTTAATCAAAAACAAGCAAAACGTAAATATAATAAAGAGAGAAATAGAGGAAGGGAAAAAGCAAGAAGAAAGGCCAACACTCCCAACAATGTGAAAGCTAAAAGATAGAAAAGAACAAGCAAGAAAATAATGGAAAAAAGATCTCAATTAACAACCAGAAAACTATTCAGAAAATACAAGAAAATATAGGGGAGCACTGTATCAAGGGAATAGAGAAAATAAAAAGAATGGAAAAAAACAATAGACAAAACAAAAGCCTGGAAGGTGAAAAAGAGAGTATCGAAACAGAGGAAGATATATTTTACGCATAACACCCTGCCTTGAGAGACATTGAAGACACAAGAGGAACAGAAATAAATAGAGGATGAGTTGACTGTGGGTTAAACTGAAAAATCAGATAATGAACTAATGGAATTAGAAAAATGAGAGTGAAGAAAGCGAAAGTGAAGAGGAAGTGGAGGAACAAATGAATAGAAACATTGAAGAAAATGGAAGAAATGAAAGAGAGAAATCAGAGGAAGCTTAAGATTGCACATGCTTAAACATGAAAATGGTATGCTACAGAAAATAGCTCATTACAGGGAAATAGATCCTGATAGAGGGAATTGAAAAAAGACTCCGCAATAAAGAAAATAAATTAATTCTTGAGTTGAACAAACAGATTGGGATAGTCAACAGAGTCCTGCCAAGAATAGTACCAATTGATTGTGATGTTACAGAGCTCAACAGACTATATTATTCAGTAGCTCGAGCCATAGCGGATAACATGGGAGTTGGAGTGATGAAGGAGACAAGAGGAACCGGAAATGAGAGAATCAAGCCACCCTGGAAAATTAGACTGGAGAAAGAAATACTAAAATTAAGAAAGGAGATTTCCAATTTAACGTCATTTCAGGGAGGTCAGTTGAGATCGGAAGCAGTAAGAAGACGAGTACAAAATATAATCAGAAGAGAAAGAGTTAGACAAGGCAATAAATTAATCCATGCAATTACTAGAAGAAAATTGAATCTTGCAGCAAAAAGTAAAAGATTAAGAAGATATGAACGAAACGAAAAACAAAAAGAACAAAATCGAATGTTTAAGCAAGATCCTGGAAGGTTGTACAGAAAACTGAGAAACGATGAAATTAAAGTGACTGAACCTCCAAGAAAAGAGAGATTGAAAGGTGTGCTCGAAAACATCGTACGAAACGAAAAGAGGACAAAAAACATTCATAAACAATGAAGCGAGTGGAAGGAATAAATTTTAGCTGATGACCCACAAATACATAATGATTAATGAAATGGAATTTGGGGAAATAAGTCAAAAAGAAGTAAAGGACGTCCTCGTGAAGCTCAATAATTGGAAAGCACCGGGACCTGATAAAGTTCAGAATGTTGGCTAAAGAAGGTTACGAGTACTTATCAGCCCCTTAAACAAGTGCCATAAACAGATTGTTAAATGGAAGAGAAGCCATTCCAGAGTGGTTGACAATAGGAGACACCAACCTCATACCAAAATCTGAAGAAACCAAAAATCCAACAAAATACAGACCTATAACATGTTTACCTACCACCTACAAAACACTAACAGCAATAATAGCATCTAGAATATACAAACATGTAGAGAATAATAATATAATAAATGAAGAACAGAAAGGATGCATCAGAAATAGCATGGGCACAAAAGATCAATTGTTGATCAACAAAATGATCCTTGAAAATAGTTGGAGGAACCAAAAACATCTTAGCATGACCTGGATAGATTATAAAAAGGCATATACGACAATGTTCCCCATAGCTGGATACTAGAAGTATTAAAAATATACCAAAATAAATAAAAAAAATAGTAGATTTTGTCAAGAAGGAATGAGGCAATGGAGGTCAACATTAAAAACTAAAGTATGAGAAGGAATTTAATTGAGTTGGAAAAAATCAACATAAAAAGAGGTATATTCCAAGGGGACTCGTTATCTCCACTGCTCTTCATTTTGGCTATTAACCCTTTGAGCAATTTAATAAACAAATTACAGAACGGATATAGAATAAACCCACGTAACGAAAAATCAAACAAAACTAATTCACACCTGTTTTATATGGAATGAACTTAAAAAAATTACGCCCCAAACAGACAAGAGACAATTAAGCAGGTGGAGGTAGTGAAAAAGTCTCCGGAAGAATATTATGGATTCGGTCGTGGATAAGTGTGCTTCCTCACATTTTCAGGAAGCGAGAAGAACGGAGAGTGAAAAACATCACGATAGATGACACCATCATAAGCCAAATTGGAGCAGGAAAACACTTATAAATATCTGAGAGTGGAGTTGGAGAAAGCTTGACATAAGTTGATGAAAGAGAAAATGGAAAGAGAAAGAGAATATTCAAAAAGAACCAAAGCAATATTAAAATCGGAGTGTAAGGTAGCTTAAAAAAAACAAAATTAGAAGCCATTAAGAAACAATTATTGTAAATGTAAGGCCTGAACATGTTCATTACGAATAGACTGTTTAAAGAAACTGTAGAAGATATTTAAACAAAGAAAAAATGTTTAAATGTTTTAAGCAGGGCTATCTTGAGGACAGCCTTTGTCTAGAAAATACACGGAACGTATAGAGAGAAGGAGGCATGGGTTGGTGGAGATAATTATTATTACAAAAGAAGAAATAATAGGGTTGGGCCAATACCTGGAAAGCGCAGCAAACAAGTTCCTCCAGTGGGTGTATCAACATGAAAGGAGGCAAGCCAACAAAAACTTCACTAAATAAAAAGAAACGGATGAAGGAATGGGAACAACATCATAATTTGACAAAAGCAAAAGCCGGGGACAAAAAAACGCAAAAGGAAAAGATCAATAAAATATGTAAAAGACAAAAGTTCTGTAAGGACTTAAAAGGAAGAACGGAAAAAAAACAAAAATTACATCAATTGAAAGAAACAAAGCAATGAGCAAAATAGTAAATATTTAAAGATATTAAAGATATCCACTTAGATGAAAGTATCTAATAGATTATATCGTAAATAATCAGTGGAGAGTACTCACGGACGTTGGGACGATTGGTCAACGCAGAAGAGGACAAGATGATTATAGTTGCTCAGGGATGTAGACACACATATAGTGGAACAATGGAATGGCATCGAAAAGCACTATTGGAGAAAAGGGTTCTTAATGACAGTGTCAGGCTTCTTACGAGTTTTTGTAGTATGTGTAACGCGCACACATCAAAATCAGTTTCCCTGCACGAGTCTCATTATTACGTACAGAGGCATGTTTAGATTTCTGCTCTGTAGAAAGGAAAACCCGTGATACACGAAAGGCATAAAACACACATCTTCAAGTTGAGGGATCCATTTTAAACTTGTTACCAAATAGGGCCCACTAAGATCAATATATCTATCAAGACGAGTCAGAACTCACTGGTAAAGACACACATATCCCCCCTATGAAAATGGCCTTTGAAGAAGAATTTTCATCAGAGAGTCGTCCTTTATCGTCTAATTTGATTCTGTAATCCTCTATCACTGGAAATTTTTGTCGCAACGACCCTATCTCACTAGAGCGTCCACCTATTTTCGCTAACTTATGTGAGAGAATAGAGACTGACTATGAAGAAGTGTTAGCTGAATAGAAAGTGGCGCGCTAGTCTTCAAATGATATATCACTACCGTCTTCTATTAATTTTGTTGTTGTTGCTCCCCTCACAAATGAAAAAGGAGAGTGAAATTATATATCCCATGATACTCACCACAACTACACATTCAGCAACAGAAATGCTTTATTCTATAGACACTGCTACCTATTTTATCAATGACATCGTGTGTCGTATTCTCTTTTATTAATGAATCAGTCGAAACACGCGGGTTTGTAATAAAGAAGCAGCCTCAAGAAAGATGATCTGGAGAAGCTCCCAGTATCTCTGGTCATCGAAAACCTGAAAGGATTATCGATCAACTTCTGTTGAAGAAAAGAGCGATCTCGCAAGTTTTATTCGACTGGTGTTGGGAATTTGTTCGAACTCTTCATCTTATGTAAATGACTAATTATTTTCCTGGATCAATGTCTTTTATGGTCAAGGTTTGACTCACGACTATTTAAGATCTATAATATCTTATAGATCTTGTGCAGATACTTAATGAAGACCAAATAATTCACTATATATACTACTATCTCACTAGTCTAAATATAATATTACTTATATATACTTATTTAATACTATAATTACCTATAAATTTTTTATAATATATATATATATTTGATGTATATAATATATTCTAAGAGTTATTATTTATTCTCTACTTTACACATACTTTTATCATGAAATCTTTACAATTTTTTAATACTTTATATACAAAGTCTTATGGGTTATGTATATATATATATAAAGGTATAAGTTCTCAGTATAGGTATATATATAATATATATATATCTATATATATATATATAGTAGTTAACAGTTAATAATTTTATAGTTTAATAATATATATATAATGTCAACTTCATATAATTATTTTATCTATATATATATAAGCACTACACAATTATTCTCACATCTCCTCTCCTCTTAAAACACCTCCAAACCTCCGAGCCTATTTTTATACGATACTATAGGCTAACTACTTAAAAATATCAGTATTATAATAATACTCATATATACCTTATTGAGTTAAACTAATACAATATTAATAAAATTCTGATATTTTATATTCAATTTAAATTTAATATTAGATTATATAATATATATTATGTATTTTAGGTATATACCTATATATATATAATATAATACCTATATATATAGTAAGGCATAAATTAGTTGACTAATAAGTCACTATTTAATAATATATAATCTCCGAAATTTTTTTATGAATATATACTGTTAAGAATATATCTGTTTATCAAATATGTCATATATATAATAACTAATATTTTTTTGCTTTCTACTCACACTATGAGTGATTACTCACATCCATATACTTAATTAATAAATCTTCCTAAAACTCAGTATTACCTTAGCTTGTTATGTATAGTAGATATTAGATATATATTTATAGTAATATATTTTCTACATAAGCAATTGGCATGAGTATCACTATGGTCCTATAATATCATATTAGGATGTACCGATACCAGAAAAGAGGCCATCACCGTACCACTATACTTTGTTTCTTTATTGACTCTAGTGTTTATAGCTTGCCTAGAGTTTACCCGATACTCACGGCTATAAACCGGAACAAGTATAATTAAGTATAATTAAAAATTAAAACAGTTGAATTCAAAGATAAGCAAACATTCTCGTATCGTCTTTCATGCACTGTCTCGGTAATCCGCAATCCTGTGTCTTTTGATTTCTTCGCTCACCATATATCATATATATCATTTATTCATATTTGCTCAGTAATTTAGTTAGCTATATTTATTTTAGCACAATTTTTGACTAAAGATCTCCAGGTAAGGCAAAATTAATCAGCAAATACTATTATTAATAACTCTTTTTATTGTTTAGGCTCAGTTTATAAAAATATATCCATTTCCGATTTCAAGTTAAGTATAACAACAGTTTTAGCATACTAGCCTTTTACTGTTCGTAACATAGATTACATATTGATAAGAAATTCTTTTACACCTTAAGCTCTCATAATATAGCTGGAGAGGAGATAAGAGAAGTAATGAAAGAGAGCACCTCAATTCCAATACATGTTACCCGCAAAATAGTTAAAATAAAAAAAAACGCTTGAACAGTTACTTCAAACCATGAATAAAAAATATTACTCCTTTAAAGATCAGGATATCACTGTCAAGTACTTCAACATCTCATGAAAATTCACCAAAACTCTAGTCGATCCGAACGACTGTGGCAGACATCAATCAATACAAGTGCAATCAGACTAGCCTGCCAATTTCTCCTCATACTGATATAGTATTCCTTGTATGACGTATTTCTACAATCGGCAAGAGAGTGGACCTGTCTCCTTTTGGTGCTCGAGTTTGCACCATGCTCTCATACATGAATATTGCGCGTGATATATTTATGCGGTATCGACTCTAAGCCTCGTCTCTTGTGGGCACTCCTGCCCTCCAGCCACATCGTGTGCTATGTTTGAAAACATCTTCCTACGTTCGCGTGAACCCTTACACATAAATACGCTCTCTCTCTGACACTGATACTGATATGGATCCTTTTTGTACGCTAACCTTCGCTGAACCCATTTTGACACTTTTAAGGCCCACGTCGCGCCCACCTTAGGGAAATGAGTTAGGCTCAAGTGGGCTGATAATTTTTTCTACTGCACGAGAGGCCAATCCTCCAACGAAGAGATGGAGGGCCAAATTAAATGCGAAATTATACTCGTTGTAAAAGCTCCCCAATTTAACAGAAGAATATTCTACTCTTCAGAAAAGATTCATCGTTCACAAGATGAATCAGTTAAACGACACCATAAAGAAATAATTAGAAAGCATCTATCTACACAATTCGAATGAACAGTGAGACAAACATTTTTATATTTTTATCTATTGTCTCTTAACCTTCTGATGACGTTGATCTCTGTCAGTTAGGGGTTATAACGATGAGAACGTTACTTGGTTGATGATCTCAATGTTTTTGATATTTATATCTATTAAAGTAGACAATTATCAAAGTGCCTATGAACAAAATAATAATCACAGTCTAACATATCAAAATCCTATTCATCTTCAGTAGGATTTAATTTGCTGAAAGCCACTAATAACCGACTTCTATTTGCAGTAACAAATTTCAAAGTATGTCTGATGGAAAAAAGATGGGTGTTCGAAAAAGACCGCTGCTTCCAAATCTGCTCTGTCTCTGTCTTTTTTTTTTTTTTTGTCAAGCGAGGAAAATCCTCGGTTATGCTATTTATGCATTCTAGAAGTGGTTCACCGCTCGGGTAGATTGTCACAAGCTACTTGCAGTGATTTGCATTTAAGTGATATTGCACTTTATTTTTATACATTTTTATTAATTTATTTATTATTTACAGTCGTCACAACCGCACGCCAGCACTTGGCAGACCGTTCATGCACAGGAGTAGGGTGCTTAAAACGCCTCAAAAAAAATCATCTAACGCAAATTACGCAGGATGAGGCACAGACGCTATGCTTTAAAGTAGAGGGAAATTTAAATGAGTAGGGAAACACAGACTGATGGAAGGAGAATTCCACAGACAGAGGGGACACAGGAAAGAATAGAAGCACCGCCAGCGATACCAGTCTGGAGTTACAGTAACAGTCAACACAGAAGACTTATGTGCGACACAGCACCCCTGTGCTACAGATGGGCGTACCGTAAAGGTAGGTGGTACAGCGGAGTGGATAGTATCCCTCACTAAACGCGACATTGCTACTGCACTTACAGGCGGCAATCCTGATAAAGAAAAGTTGGGAATAAAGCCAACCAAAACAATGTGTCCGACTTATTTATATATTAAAGGGTAATTTTTTTTTTAGTGGATACTTAGAAAAGTTTATTCAGGTACTAAAGAAGATTTATCAATCTTTGGGTACCTCCCATCGAGCGCGGACGCCTATCAAAAAGCCGGATGAAACCAGTGCTCTCATCCGGAAACAATTAAACCTGAGCCCCCCCAGTAATGAGAGCAGTACTCCATACAAGGGCCGGTGAGACCCTTGTATAGCTGGATAACTGAGAAGAGGAAAAAAAGTATCTCGCACCTAGAACAGAGACTCCCAGTTTCTTGAGGGTCTCCGCGCCCACCGCCTAGCACACCACGTGGGGATATGAATCTCTGGAGGTATTTTCCAAACGATTGTGTTTTGGGTGGTATGTCTCTCTCATGCCCATCATGCACTTCACTTGTCAAACAGCCCGGTAGAGACGAGCGCTCGGAACCCCCTTAAACTAAGCGACTATAAGAGAACGTGACGAAAGAGAAGAAATAGAAAAGTATATCATAAAAGTGTACCATTTAGATGAGTATGTATTCATTTGCCCCATAGAAGAAAGTCTGGGGTTTTAAGTTATATGATTAAATTATTTCACAAAGCTTGGAAAGTACGAATAAACGCCACAATATCTCAGCCTATTGTTTGTAACACAATTCTTCCTACTATCCAGCGTACTCATGCGAGCAATAAAGATCGAAGATGATAAAACCGGAGCGATATGTAATTCGCAACTAGAAGTATAACATGTAATTGCAAGGCTAGGAGAGTCAGATACACACTCCAAAGTTGAGAAGGGTCAATTCACAGCGGGAAATGAAACGGGGTCTAAGTCATGCATGAGAACATTTTCTAAGATATGTGAGAGTCTGGATAGAGATATGTTTATAGAGTATATGATAGCAATATCTAAAGTTTAAACTCATCGTGAGTTAAGAAGATCAATTAAAATAAATTTCTTATGTCTATAAAGTTATCAGTGCCGAATAAAAAAACTGCACGGTATTATGTCACTAACAACAGACACCCTATATGAATAAAAACAAATCCTCATCTAATTACTCTAAAAAAGTTATTATCGCATTGTCTGACCCCATGATCACCCTCAGCACAATGGTTACTCACAGCACGAGAACGTAATACTTAGTTTTTAATGCGGTTTAGTCAAATAGCTTGCCGTCAAAGATCACGGTGGCGAAATAAGTAAGGCAAGAGAAGAAGGAAACCCCAAGGAGGGGAGCCGGCGGGAAAAGGCTTTTTATTGTTTTTGTTTGTATGTGTATGGTCTTTTATTTTTTGCCGCGCGCCTCGTCGCCATAGCTCTCTTAGAGATCAAATGCTTTTTTTGAGTATACTAAATCAATCAGCAACCAACACAAAGTCATACAGCTTGGATTCCTCACGTGGCGCGAAAACCATAAATCTGTTAAAATAAGGAAAGTATATCAGACAAGTATATCGTGTCGAGAGAGTAGATTTTCCGTCACACGCAATCACTAATGTTTAAATTAACAAATAGAATAAAGAATGATGATAGATAAAGAGATTTCCTAGATAATTAGATATTAGAATTAAGAATAGAGAGTGTAGAGAAAGGTTTAAAAGGTTTTTTAAGGCGTAAATAATTTAAAAAATTACGGGCCGTCATAATATGGGCTGAATAGTTATAGTGAAAGGATACAGAATAGCACTAAGCAATTACATTTTTATTTTCGGAATATGGCATTGGACATTAGTAATGCGTGCTATCCAACACTGAGGGATTAAGTTGCTAGATATATTGAGCATTAGAGCTAATAAAAGGGCGAAAAATATAAATTTAAATTCACTATAAAATTAAGGTTTGAGATCACATGCAGAGATATACTGAGTATTAAAATTTATATCAAAGCAAATGAGGAAAATAAAAGGAGGAGAGAGGAGAGTGTTCTCAGGAGTCTCACCCGCCTAGCGTCTATTCCGTTTCATATTGATACCTCTATTCAGAGTAAGAAGGAAGCTTCTTATTCGCAACTCAACAATCTCGAGGCAACGCATGAAAGAACATGAGCTCAGTGTTAATATGGTCAGCGATACTGCAAAATATTAGTCTTATGTGATTGTTACTCCGTACATTTTGGTTTAATAGTAGTAAAAGTCCACGCGAAGAAGGATTCCAAGTTAGTTTCTATATTAAACCATATGAAGACTATCCAGGTGATTACTCTTAGAGCCGAAAGAGAATAGCTGACGCGCACACCAAAAACAGTAGACAATCTAAACGAGTCAGATATCAAACAAGTCAATACCTGACATTACTTAAGAAATCGAGGGAAGTCGAGTGAGGCAGAAGGATATTCGGAAAATAACGAGAGAAGCCCCTTGAAGGAGAAGAGATCAGAGGGGAAGCAATTTTACATTAGTTGCACAAGTTATTTGCTTTAGTATAGCCAACAATTATATTAATAATTTTTAATGAATAATTGTTTTTTTGGCGGCAAGGAGGGCGAGCAAGTTATAATTATAATAAAATTTTAATAAGTCGACAATTTTTTTGGCCCTGTCGATATCAATGCCATCTTTTGGCTGAAGTTTTATATTGGAGGTAGAATATATATTTTCTTTCTTTTTTTCTTTTGTTACTGTAAAAATCAAACGACAAGAATATAGAAAAAAAATTAATTGTTGCCCTTTCTTGTCCTAATTTATTTCTTGTTATTATCCCTCAACCTCTCTCCTCTCTTCTACGTGTCGATATTCTACAATTATTTTTTTCTTTCTTTTTAATTTTTTTTTTTATTTTTCAAGGGAAGAATAAAAAATAATAATTGTGCCCTTCTTCCTGTATTAGCTTATTTGTTCTATTCCATGAAAGTCCTATTAGCTTATTTTTTTTTATGCCTTCCCATTCTTTCCCCGTTATACGTTAGCTATCCGTCTATTCGCAAATAGATTACATTCTCTCGTGTCTTTTATTATGATATATTTATTATCTTTCTGCTTTTCCTTTCTATCACAGGGTTGATGCATGTGCGGTCGCCAAAATTGTATCGATGTACATTTGCTTCCACACCCATATAGACGTATGTTTTCTAACTATTCCAAGACGCGTCTATGAGTAACATATGTGCAGGGACAGGGACAGCACGACTCGAACCAATGCGAGTCTTTTTGAGCAGAGGTAAAAACTCTATGCGTGGTCCAAGTAGATTGGAATAGAGCGCCTTTGACTCGGCTCCCATTTCGCAAACACTCCATTCCATACAAGGTCCTCTGTAAACGGACTCATGCCTCTCCCGTATCTTGTAGACCTAGAAGTGCCCATCTTCTTATTCTTCGTCTCAGAACTCTAAGCGTATGGTTTAAGTCAAAAGCATCGGACTACCACCCAATTCATAAGGTATAGATCTGTATTGAAAAGCAACGGCAAATGTTTTTTTTCTGTTCTTCGCCACCATCTAATACTCGTCCGCCGGAATTCAAATATGAGCCCAGCGTGATATAATTACAACCTGTTCACTTCTCTATCGGGCAGGGATGTGAAGATTAGCAGTTATTAGGTAGAAGAATGAATAATAACAATTGTATCACAATAATAATAATAATATATATAAAGTTGAAATGATAAGAGTTTAAGTTACATGAAGGTTCAAGAATAATATTAACCAATACGAAATTAGATAATAGCAATGAAATAAATGAAGGTAATGTAAATAAATAATAATTATTATTTAGTTATCTATTTATATTATTATTTAATATATGAATTTTAACTAGATGTATTTCATTTATTTTATTATATGATTTGTTTATCATATTATATAATTAACAAACTTATTTAGACTAGTATTATAAAGGTGATTCATTATTATTATTTATTGTGATTTCATAAGATTAATTTCATGTTGTTTATTGTAAGTATTACGACTTCACTTGATGTATTGAATGTAGTGTGTATTTATTATTTGTTAATACTCTTCTTCATGTAATTTCAGTTTCGCCTGTTCTCAGCATCGCTGGATAAAGACAGCAGAAAGAATCAGTCTAGCTAGAACGTAATGTTATATCTTTAAACAATCTTCAATAAGTAGCTAATTCTCGTAAGTATGACTTTCAGGCTCAGAACATTACCGAAGTAAGAATCTAAAGTCACACACAAAAGTAGGGGCAAAAGAAAAAGAATGAATTATCTTCGATACGTCAATCTTATATCGTCATATCACAGATTTCAAGTACTTACTCCAGCATAATATATATTAATATATGTAAATATGTAAAAAAGCAACATATATATAACCTATTTAATTCTTGGCTATGGCCTACCGGCCTCAGTATTATAATATATTATTAGGATGTATAATAAATATATAATATAACCATAGTATAAATATATGTTTTATAATAATACTATATATGATAAGTATAAGCTATAAATATAGGTTAATCAAATAAGATAAATAAAGTGAGGGCTTATATTAATAACACGATCTATGTTACTGATCTAAGTAATAATGCAGTACATAAACTAAAAACTATAATGATATATATATATATATAAGTATATATAAATATAAATATTATATAATAGTATATTATAATACTTAATATATTAATATATAGATAAATAGCTATTAACTATAATAAATATATTAAGGAATAGTTGCATACCCGCAACATAAAAGTAGTAATAAATACAACCCAAGATAAAACATTATAATATTTAAATATATATATTCACCCGAGCGAAATGTTGCAACAGTAGTTTTTTTCTATTACTAACGACAACACTAACATAGTCAATATCCGGACACGATTGACATATAAATAATGAATGTCGAGGCCATTAACCTCCTCTTGTTCTCCTAACTAACCAAATATCTTCTGTCTCCTCACTCGCAAAGCAAAAGCCAACAACAACTGGTGTTCCCAGGCATACACTTACGTGGACTTTTTGTTTTTTAAATCTTCTTTCCTGCAATTTTAATTCGCTTTGTTTAGTGTTTTATATAACTCCCCAACACACTGAGAAGAAGGCCCCTAATTCTCTTTAGTATAATTATTTTCCTCCAATTTAATTCAACCCTCCTGGACGACCTCCTCGCATATCCATCCTCCTCTCGTACTCAGAAATTGTCTCCATAGTCCTTTGGAACCTAGTGACTATATGACACCGTAATTTCGTCCCTTCTGAAATTCTATGAAAGTTAGGAAAGCGACTACAGAGGCCCGGAATGGCACATTCCATCTCCCGCGAATTATTAAGACGGATTAGTGTGCTTCACTGTAGCTCTGCCCAACCGTCTCCTTTCAGACTATGTTTCTTTCTCAATACTTCGCACTTCATTTAAACATAGCCAGGTACCACCAGTACACACAAAACCAGAACATTATCCCTAATTAAAATGCATTCTCAAGAGCTTCCTTATGCAGACTATAGCCCGCCAAGCTGCATAGGGATTACTAAGACGATCTTTGAAACCCTTCTGAACTTTCATTCTTAGATCATCTGGAGTCTCATTCTCTTCTTTCCGTCGCCACCAGTATCGGGGGTTTTATGCGCTCAGATTGTCTCACCTGGTAAGTGTCCTCATACCTTTTTTCGCCCAATATCAATCTGATTTATGAACATTTTCCTCCTTATGAACTATCGAGGGACGACAGCTGTGAACCGAAATTTACAATTCTAGCATTTGACCGGTATGACTCGTGATGCAGCTAAGCTTCCCCAAGCTCCCTACCTCTGGCGTTCTTAAGCCTTAGTCTTTACCGTTCTTATACAAAAAAAGTTACTTCACGAAATTATCAGGGACTGTTAGAATATCATCGTTATTTTGGAATTGGTGTTGGCGTAAAGTCAAAAGCTATCTAATTACTGTCCCACGACTTTGCGACATAATCAGACGTGAGTCAATAATCAACTGCCGACACGCACACGCACGAAATCCACTATACTCCACGAGACGCAACCGCTTATCACACGCGACTACTGCACACTCGCATAAGATCTCATCACATAATCATGTTAATACCCAGATTTCACTATAAAGATATTACACGCGATACTCAATCATAACTCAAAAAATGATAACAGATCATGAACAACACCTCCATTCTAAAACATCTAATAGACCACAAACAAACCTCAAAATAATAGCGATGCGAACTCATATTGCTTTTGACGTTAGGACGAAGAAAATTTTTTTCCGTCTTATCTCATGTTTTTATCCCGACATATAATATACTCCCGCCCTCAATATTAGCTTTTATTAAGAAAAGACAATTTCTCAAGTACCTATTTAGAGACGCGTCTCAGTTATTGGTCACAAATTTCTAAACTTGATTCACACACATAAAATTACAGCAAATCTCCTACCTCTAATAAGCACCTTCGAACTATTTCCCAGAATCACTTACTCACACTATGAACGTACACTCACGCACACTTTCACACTTCTTTCCATTTAACGAAAGCTTCGCGTCTCTTCTGCTACAAAACAAATAAAAACAAAAAGTACTTGGAGAAACCTTACAACATCCTAAAATAGGTATAGCATACAGTATGTCAAGCACACATCAATAGAAACCTTAGTTATATGATTCCATAGTCGTCAATAAAGCGAACGAAGACCTATGATATAGCCCCTTCTTCTCAGAGTTACTTCAATCACATTAAACAAGCGGACTTGTAATCTTACTCACACATTCTACCTGTTGAAGGAATATAGGCCTGAGTCTGGACTCTCTCACATAATTATAATTGTGCGCGTAGAATTGGCTTGGGCTGTCATTTCACTACACGGATCAAGCGCCTGCAAGTTGCGCAGAAACGATCTCAAAAATCTCTCAATTTAAATAAAAGCGGCACTCGAGTCTCTCTTTTGAAGAAAATTTTACGTAGTATAAATTACAAAACCCTTTAATATTTTAAATTCACCTTCCTCCTTTGAATTAAGCTCTCCCAGCCTTCGTTGAATAGGGAATACACACACTTGTGTCAGCCAACTTTTATAACAAAAGATATGGCCAAATAATATAATAAACTGAATAAAATAAGTTATATTATTAGTAACAAAATAAATAAATAAATACCTCTCATAATCTAATAACAAATAGCATGAATTACTATATTTATTGCCTTGGATAATTTTCTATATTAATTATAACATATGAACTCAAAAAGTTTCTCATTAATTTTTTCACCCAAAAACAAAGTAAATAAAAATACTAGTAACCCAATGACACTTATAAAAGTTATAAATTAGTGAATGCACCGGGATGAGTCACTATTATGCCCGAGCAAAGTCGAAGCCTTATTTAGACCGCCCCACGAATGAAAAGTTATTGATTAACTCGGCGGAGAATGAATTCCATGTATAACTTATACCTCGCATCAGCTATCTATATACCTGAATATCCTCATATAGATTAATTCACCTTAATATATTATAACAAAGATAGTATATATATTAGCCACTAATTCCAAGCAATAGGACCACCCTTATATATATTATATAATTATAACTATATATAATATTATATATAATACTTATAGCTACATAATATTATAAAAGGTAATAAATATTATACTAATTTTTTTTTCTAGTTATACAATACTTACTTATACTCATATATGAATACTATTAGTTAGTCATAGTAATATAATAAACTAAATACTTAACATAGATATATAATATAACTACATTATACATCGATCCTAATTATATATTATATATATAACATCTATACCAACTCCGAGGAATTTTATCTAATTAATCAAAATATATACTATCAAACGGATTGACCTCCTAAAAGTCTAGAATATACAATGGCACATGAACCACCTCCTCTACGAATCCTTAAATAGTTATAAACCTAAAAGAGACAGTAACTCATCTTGAACTAAGAGGCTGCTAAACCCGTCATAAAGCGCTCTTGGTAAACACTTGCATCACTATTGGTAATTACATTTACTTTATCAAGACAGAAACCCAAAGGAAAGGTCAAACTATCCATTCTATTAGCCACAAAAACTCGTTTGTACTAGCATCATCTTGAAAAGAACACATATACACAAACCTACAAATTTGAAGGCTAAAAAGAAATACTCTGAATCACTAGCAAGAGCGAAAAGTCGGCCGTATGCTTACTAAAATCGAACAAACATCACCCACTATCACAGACAAGCAAGAATGATCGACATCCCATTTCCCCATCCATAATTCTCACCAACTATCACCTTCTACTTTAAAAAAAACGCTATTTCATTTTACACACCCTGCACTGTGTTTGACACTCAATTCAGACAAACCTCCACAAGAACAAATAATGAATATTCAAAACAAAATCCCTACTTATACTACACAATACAACAAAACAAAATTTGGACATTAATGATAGAAAAACGCACGAGCAGAATAATTCCCACTGTGTTAAAATATGGCCGCTAAGGCATAAAGAAACTATATGTACCCTGTTACAAGTATCTCACACTTCTTTTAGTTGACACGACATTTCTAAGAGATTATTTTTTAAATCGACGATCTACAGATATTAAACTATCAAGAGCGTACTTTCAGAAGAGGTATTACCGATCCCTTATAATCCCAAACAAAATTTTATAATAAACCCACTGCCTGATACCCGTTATATAATAAAAGAAACACTATATAATAACACTATCTTCTAAGTCACTGCCAAGTAAAAGGAAAATTTTTTCAATAAAGCTAAATATCAATTTTAACATCATGAATTTATTTTAGGATTAGCTCAAATATAACAATGAAAGCTTTTAAGTACGTCAGGGTATTTAATTTAATACTAGATTAAAAATTATTTTATTCATAAGAAGTTCTTCTGAACATACTTTGAACAATCTTGGCCTTAATATTAATGTTTGTATACCCATCCAGCAGAAAATTATACGTCGTCTAAAAAGGAGATAATTAAATACTTTATCTTTCATTAATAATAATTGAGAATTTAAAAAAAGAATAAAAAATATCACATTATGATGTTCAATCCTATAAATAACATTAACAAAAAGCTTAATAAGAGCGACAGCATGATATAATAATATCGTATATCTATTTCATTCACTTGATACAAGCAAATAATACTAATGTATGCATTTATTTTTATTTCATAAATAAATTCAACTAAAAAAGAAATTTAAGTTACTTAAGAATATTGTATATCGGAGAAAATGTGCTACGTAGGTCCATTTTAGTTAATGACATCACCAAATGCTACAACTAAAAAGTTAACTTAAGATAATTCACAAGTAAATTCTTCAATAAACTTGCCGTACAAATACACAATCTATATCAAACAATGTAGAGAACACAAAGATTAGAATATCTTACATCAATATCTATCTTATATGCGTTGACATAAAACCAAGCAGACTAAATCATCTATAGTACCGCACAAAAAATTATCATTGAACACATTTACACATATTTTGTTATGCTTTCAAAAATTTCGAAATAGACCTCAATTAAGCAAAAATCTAGTGAAGAAATATTACTTAAAATGAGCAAAGTCACTGTCACATAACGCTAATGCAAAAAATTCATTAAATAGAATTGCAAAATAATCCCATTCATAACAAATTAACCTAAAACAAATGATTCAAATAAGTTTTTATATTAGATTTATACTTTTGTAATACCTGCATGTCGCAAAAAATTAGTTTAATGATACGCAAAATACAAATGGAGCAATAAGTAGTATTATTGCCTTGGGGCGCTGTATGTGTGAAAACATATTGAAAGATGTAACCTATATACTCACATTCATTACATGCAACGTTTTTTATTATACAGGTTAATGACCACTATTAAAAAAGAAGAAGAGCAAGCGTTTATTACTTAAAATTGGCAACAACAGAATATCTAAAAATTCCACCCTGTAAATATTACCTAAACAAATCGATAAGTACAATCTCCTATGATAGTGAACTCTGCATCAACTAGAATCCAAGAAGTAAGAACATTCTACCAAATTTCCTAATCTACAAACGAAAAAATAAAGTTAGAAGATACAATTTCTATATAACGCTTTGAAAAAGAAATATTTATTACATCAAAAGTTCACCATCTTGTGCTGTACAATATCTGAAAATATGATAATATACCATTGAATGATTGCATTGTATCGACACAAGATCGAGTCTCATACAGCAGATATCGCACAAACTTGGTGAAAAGACATTCTGTGACATATAAATCCTCAGAAATCCTGGCACGAAAGATACATTTTGTATATATAAATGAGAAATCACTCTTCAATTTCATTGCAAGTGCACATACTTCCCGTAATTATTCATATTTCGCTAATCACCTTTTAAAAATATAATATTATCGGGTCTCAAGAGTCATTAAATCAAAAATACCAAAAGAAATGGTTCAAGAAATCACACCAATATTTTCCGTCTAAGATTATTTTTATAAATCAAAAGAAATAAAGCTGGCGAAATAAAAAAATGAATTTTAAAGAGCAAACGAATAAATAACAGACATATGTGATAGAGAAAGTAGCATTAGATAAGAGAAATGAATACAACAATAACAATAAATTTTTTATGAAAATACCTATTATAACAATAATACTAACCGATATATTGAAGATTAAACTATATTAATTGCACGAATCATAAATAACTCAATCATAAAGTCGATACCAATTTATAGGAACAACAAATATCGCACCATATTATATGATTCACAACTACCTGTTATACGAGTTTGCGAGAAAGAAACAGTAATAAGTACCTCCTATAATTTCCTGAGATTTGAAATGCACTAATACAATATGTGACTGTATTACTTAATAGACTGGATAATAATCTCTACAACTGAGTTTTCCAAACCCATTCAAGTTCATATTTAGCTCTAAGAGAGTGAAATGTCTAGCACCAAGCAGAAATATTTATACAAGTGTAAAAGGATATCTCATATTTCTCGTCAATCGCTAGCTAGATTACTTACAATTAGTCTTCCCTGTTTACTTCAGTCAATTAATTTAAGGAGCATTTTGATATATAAAATAATTAGAGAAAAAGCTTACCTATAATATAGTCAAAATGCTTATAAACGCTAAGTATATATAATTAATTCCTTCGCTGATCATATTTGTTGCGAATTTAACGAATATAATATTAAATTTCTCAAAATTTATAAATATTTTATAATACTAACTTCATTAAATTAACAAGAGTCTAATCTCCAAGTAAAATCAGATCTTTAAATAATTTAATAATCGAGTTAACAGAGCAAAACTAATAATATAAAATACGATAAGAAATTTCATACAAATTATAATAATAAATATTACATATATTGATTATAATAAAATAATATAGATATAAATTTATACTAATATAAATTCAAACTAAATTTATAAATATATATAATATAAATAAATAAATATAAATCAACTATAATATTAATAATATTAAAATGATATACATTATTTATAGATATAATTATATATATATATTATATAATACAATACTATATATAATTTTCATAATATATAATATTATACAGCAGTTTCAAAAATCGTTAGCTTTGTTAAAACTAAAAAGCCTTCCGTTAAATAATTATAAAAATTTAGGAAATTAAAGTTATTTATCATAAATATCTTATCTTTCGCTGCTAGAAATACCATATGGCCATTGTAGTTATTAAATATAAAGAATATTTACCAATTTGCTAATTATACTATTGCTTATAATGTATCTTTTTTAAAAATAATCTAATTTATTCAAAAGTGAAATTTTTCATAGTTTAGGATATGGTAAATTACTTATTGTAATGTCACTGACTATATGAAAATTTAATTATGTATTCATCAATAAAACAAATTAATAAG
Source organism: Trachelipus rathkii (assembly GCA_015478945.1). Classification (NCBI taxonomy): domain Eukaryota; kingdom Metazoa; phylum Arthropoda; class Malacostraca; order Isopoda; family Trachelipodidae; genus Trachelipus; species Trachelipus rathkii. The sequence goes on along the minus strand of JABUQX010016608.1, from coordinate 21,794 downwards.
CCTAAATAATAATAGTAATAATGGGATCAAGTTATATAGGACAACCTATTTACATTGAAATTTATCTAATATATTATAATATTAGTAGATTAAAAATTATAGACACAGTTAAGTATATATACATATAAACTTAATATTTTAACTACAGAGATAAAAAAAATTATTAAAATAATTATTTTACACATTTTTTCGATAAATCATTATATTGATAAAATAAATTATATATTTTCATTTAAAAATATCGTTAATATTTTAAAATTATCGATTAATAAATGATACTATTTTTATATTTAAACTATTTTTACTTATATATAACAAATAACAATAATCCCACTTTTAAAAAAATTATTATGGAGTATATTGTATATTAGCCGAGCAGCAGAAGATCAGAAAGCCGAGCATGAAACTATATAGATGGTCTAACAACTCCCTGGAGAGTGAAAGTCGAAATCATGCAATTTAAAAAAATGGCACGGGTAAACATTCCGCGCACAAATATGCAAGTAGCCAGATAGCCACAGGGAATCAAATTAAAATCCAGGTATATGCATCCCAATATATAATATAAATAAATAATTAATAATTAAATATAAATTAAATTAATAATAATAATGAATATAATTATATAATATAAATATTAATATATAATATAATAAGAATAATAATAAATTATATAATGTAAACTTTTTAACAAAATCAGAATGATATATGGTAATATATATGAAGAAATTTCACCAATAATAATAATTTAATATATTATATTATATATATTTATACTTATTATGTAGTGTCAGGACATATTAATATGGTGCAAATTTATTGATCCGAATCACGCGTTTATAAAACCAACATTACTAATTAAATGAAATACTAAAGCAGATATGCACTATATGTTATTTATTGTGTAATAATTAACTTGTTTCAAACGAGATCTGCTTGATTTAAGATATTTCCATTCATTCAGGAAAATGAAAGAAATCAATAATTAATCAAATGAATCAATTGAATAATAATTAATAATAAACATAATAGGAGCTAGTATCATATACTAAATAATAATAATAAAATTAATCAATAATAAAATACTTAATTAATAATAATATTATAAAATTAAATAATAAATATTAAAAGTAATAATAATAATTAATAATTAATAATAATAATATAATAAAATATTTAACAATAATAATATTTAATATATTAATATTGATTTATTAAAATCGTACAATAATAATTATTTAAAATAATAATATTCAATAATAATAATATATTAAAAATAATAATCTATTAAAAATAATCTATAGATTAAAAAATTAATTAATGAATAATTAAAATAGTTAATAATAAGAATAATAATCTATAATATAATAATAATAATTTAATAATTCAATAATAATAATAATAATAATAATAATAATAATAATAATAATAATTAATAATTATCATATATGTCTTTACATCCAAATCCTGGTAACAAAATCAAGTTTGGAGAAATATTAAAATTAAAGCAAAATAAGAGCCAAAATCAAAACGTACATGTTTTAAAAACTATTATTAGCACATAAGGAGTGTCAAGGTTCAGAGAAACGTGGGCGCAGACGAGCGCGTCTTGAAGAGAGATATCTTGATAAAAATTTATACCCGAAATCCAACTGCGTGTGAAATTTCCAAGAATATAATATTATTAGTACGATGTTACGGGTAAATTTTTTTACAGTTAACTATAACTTCTTAGCACGGTTACTTTCTTGACACTCAAAAAAAAAAAAAAAACAAAACAAAAACGTCTATATACTATAGTATAAGAATCTTCTTGGAACATTTATTAATCTTCCTCGCGCTATCAGTAAACCGGCATAATGTGTAGTTGTCACTCTCAGTATCGGAACTCGCCAATGCACATACCGTGGTATCAACTAAACGTACTTTGCACAGTAACGGATGCCCAACACCACTATTGATTTCTCGTTTTATCTAAAAATATTTTCCTTTATTTTTTATTCCTACTTGTTTCTTATTTATTCTATATATATAAATTATTTAAATTATACTGCTTTATCACTAATTCACACTGTATATATTACTCAATACTTGATTACTTTATATATAAATAATAATATGAGTAATAATAAGGATTTATTTACTTTTTTAAAATTATGATAATTATCAATCGAAGTTACAAAAATATGGATATATGGATATAATATAATACTATATAACATTATGTATATCAGCTATTCGAGACGTATGTAATAATTATCGTAGTAAACGCACGTAATATTATTACAGTAATATATAATAATATAATACATTATGTAAAGTATAATACCTATTACTGTAAACGGAAATTTCTAAGTAACCCAAATGCTTTCACATTTTATTTAATTTGTATTATATTCGTTATATATATAATTTACTATATTTTATAATTAATTATAAATTTATTTCCTTTTATTAAATATCTTGTATCTACGATTTATATCTACATATATGCTTATATATAATAATATACCTTAATATATAAGATATAAATATATATAATATATGATATATTAAATTTGTGTTCTATTTAATTACGATAGTATATATATATGCCTTATATATATATATATATATATATTATTAATTAATACTATTAATATTATATATATTAATAATATATATATAATATATATATATATTAATTATATATTATATATTATTATATTAATATATATATATATTATATATATTACATATATATATATATATATATATATATATTAATATAATATATAATATATATATAAATTTATTAACTACTTAATATATATATATATATATATAGTATATATAATATATATATATAATATATATATAATAGATTTAAATTACTAAGTATATATTTATATTAAAATATACAAATTTTAATTGTTGTTAAAAGAATTGTGTAATTATATAGTTATTTTATTATAAATTTTAATACAATAATATTTTTATTGGTTTCAAGAAATCAAATATAAGATTTATTGTAATTTTAGTTTTTTATATTAATTTTGAAAGAACGATTCAAGGTTGACATATAAAAATTTATGGATCTTCCTTTGAATATAATTCGAATAAATTCCAGGTATTTTTTGCTCTGAAAAAATGGCTTGTCTCCTATAAATTATTAATAGTTATAAATCGATAATTATGAATGTAGTATATTGTATTGCAACAATATACCTCCCATTTAATTCTGTAACGTTAATTATTGCTTAATATATTGGATATATTTTATATATTAGTTTATTGCTACAAGAACGTCTATATATATATATATATTGATACTATATACATACTTAATATATATATATATATATATTAAAAATATTATATACAAGTATATATAAATAATATTCTAATAAATATATATCTATCAAAATAATTAAATATATTATATAATGATATATATATATATATATATATATACTTTATTTCTTTGTATAATATATAATATATGGTACATATGAAATAAAATATATTCATGATAATATAGATATATATATATGAAAAAATGTATATAAATTAATGTAGAAATCTACTGTTATATATTATTATTTATTGACAGCGAATGTCTAAATGTTTTTTTTCTTTTTTCATATAGTTAAGAATTTAATTTAATAAAATTTAATATGATAATTACTAGATAAATAAATTATGATGAACATGTAGATCATGATGAGCAAGGATCAAAAATTTTTAAATACAGCAAAAATGCAATTAATATTTTATGTAAATTATTATCGTTACTTTTTATATTAGACCGCAGCTGTGTGACACAGTTTGGCACAAGCCGCTCCTGGAATCCAACCAAAGTTATGTCTATGCAGGATATTTTCCCTAGAATTATTCGAATAAAAATTCTCACCCGATAAGCACAAAGTGATGAAAACTTGTATAGCGGCAATTGAATAGAATTTGGATATTAAATAGGTTTAGGTATTAGATATCAGTTACTTATAGTTGATAGTGTTTAGTTTACAGGTTGTTCTAAGTAGCGACTTACGATACACAGTACACGTGCATCGACTAACATAGAGATAAATTCTCTAACAACGATTAGACAATACTATCTAAAACAAGATGGCATAGTTTGATATCTAGATATGGCACAATTTTTCCAATCGAGTAAGAAATTCATGATTTATTCATACTATAAGGGGATATTCTTGTGGGACTATGGGCTTTTCTAGTGGAGGCGTGAAAGCAGTATAGATTAAGAGACAGTAGGCTTCCACTTTTCCCGCTAGATGAAGTGCCGAGCCAGACCCCGCACCTTATATCTATGCGGGAGTGGCTCACTCTTCACTCAGGCTTAATTCGTTTGAAATTTAAAAAAAAAAGCACACATCAAAAACGTGAATTGCCGCAATGGAGACAATTGTTAAAAAAACTTATTGCAACATAATTAACACTAAACTAAACTTTTAATGTGCAAAAAAAAGCATTATTTCTTCCGCAACTCATTTCGTTCTTTTATCTTAAGCTAGATTTGAATTCTTGTCATAAACCTTTGCTATAATTTCATTTACATTAGATAAAAATATGAAAATCTTATTTTTAAGCATATATTCTAATTTTTTATTTACCAGTTTCCGCAGCAAAATTCTCGCTGATTACAAAAATCTGGTCAGATGTTTAGATGTGTAGAATTTCTAGTCCTCTAGTTACATGCAGGTATCTTTGCATAATAGTCTGACCGGTTAAGTTTTACTGCTTCGTCGTTCCATATTAAAGTATAGTTGTTTACGGTTTTACCTTAAAACCTTAGTTTTTTCTTTTTTTTAAACCGACTGTGAGCATTTCTTCTTGCAATTATAATCATGTTTTTGTTATATGATTCAAAATATATTCAGAATGTGCCCCTAATATTTGAAAAAAAAAAAAAAATTGCGCAAACGAAGTTTTCACCAAGAGAAATATATCTTCTCATCACCCCTATATCTCACTTAAACATCGACTCTTTTTCGAATATTAAAATACCACTGTCACAATATGCCGTTTTTTCTTTCTCAATAGAACACACAAATGAGATTTAAACGTTATTTTTGCTCATAGTTTTATTTGTGAGTTAAAGGAATTTGAAACCAAACTTTTTACGGGATTATCTTCTCCTTCATCCGAGATTCACTTAAAATTGCGTTAGTATGAATGATTACCTCTGAGTCTATAACAACATATATTATAGAATAAAACATTTAAAATGAGGTTTAAAAAGGCGTACTTAACATACAAACCACACACCACACTCTAAAGAAGGTAGATCATGGCTTCCGAGACGGAAATGAGTTACATAAATAATCAGTAAAAGAGTTGGTTTAACTTATAATTAAGCGTTACTTTTTTCAAATTCCTAGAAATTTTGATTCGATAGAAATTCCAGAAGATAAAATTATATCCGATATTCATAATTTTTTGGTGCAATTGGTAAATGAAGGAAATTTAATTTATATGATACTATACTGAGATAGATAACTTAAATAGAGATAATTAAACAATTTACAATAAAATAGAGGTTCGATAAGATGAAAGTGGTCTGTTTTTCAGAGTGATATGAGATTTATTTTCAGACATTGTAAATAGATAAAAATATAGGAATTAATATAAATGTCTGACTAATGTTGTAGACCAAGATAGCTAAAATTTCTGAATATTTGTTTTTTTTAATGTAATAATCAAACAATTATCTTTAAGTACTGGTGTACATCCAAATATATTGAATAAATAGTGTAAAAAAAAATTTATTAAATATAAGTATCACATCTCGGTATTATTATTTTAGACTTTTAGGGCTTTATATTACTCATCCAAGGCAATGAATCATATATATATAGAGTATATTATAAAAATATAGACTAATGCAATCTTAATATCAAAAGTTTAAATATATATTAGACTATAAGTTATACATTTTGAGAATAGGAACAATGATATTAGGTAATAATTAGGGTTATTTATTTGTCTCTTTTAGAAATTTTGCTAAGCAGTTGTTAAATTTTATTTCTATTGCAACATGACATATGATAATAATCAATTTCAAAGAGATATAAATAATCTAGGATTGGACAAAAACATTCCGGTTTGTGGGTACTCCATCTTTATGCCAATGTTAGATTCCGTATAACTCACTTTAAAAATCGAGTGAGGCACGGATGGGACATTAAAATATTGCAAATAAATAAAGAATTTTACGCGACCTCTTCTATTATCACTTAGTTATATTTTGTTCTAAGTTTTAGTTACCCATTAATCAGTATGATAAAAATTTATTAAGATAGGTAAGATAAGGTTTCGAGGTGATGAAATCTGTGCTCGATAATAAAGTTATTGATGTATAACATTATAAAAGCGTAGACAACTTATAATTTAATTTATTTAGATTATTTAAATTATGGGGTTATAGATGGATGGTGCACATAATCGTTTTATAATGAAAATGAAGTTTACCTGATTTTTTAAATCAAAGGACTTTGAAAATATAAAAATTACAATAATCTTAAAAATTAGAAATACTGATTAAAAGGGAAGGTAGTCATCTAACTAGGAAATAATACTTCATATAGAATTAATAATACAAAAACCTAGACAACGCCTTTGCACCTAACGTTAATTCACGGGTTTTATACACTAATTACTATTTATAGGTTATATATACAATGAAAATTGTAAGGATCACGATAAAGGTATTTATCGTATGCACATCTTAAGCTAAGATAATAGTGAGATAACATAAAAAATAATAATAGTGATGTATCTATGAAGATGTGAGAAAGCAAACACGCGATTAAAGGTTTATGACCCGTTATTATTAAAATTAATGAAGGTATACAACATACATCATGAGTGCTAATTCATAAATAAAATTATTTAACAAAGTAAAATAGAATAATAAAGAGGTACTGCTAATGAGTTAGCTAAATAAATTTGATTATGTAATTATCTATAAATTATATTATTATTTTTTATTAACTTAAAATATAATTATTAATTTATACACTAAAAATTACTATATTCTAAAATGGCATTTACAAGTCTTTCAAGATTTATGGATACTTTTAAGATTATTTATGTTTAGAGTCAATGAGTTACGTTTTACTTAATAGGTTTTTATGACCGATCAAATTGAGTTTTCATTAGGGGACAGCTCTTAATAAATCTAAAATTTGAATATATATATATTAATAATATAAATCAAACTAAAATAAATATTAGTGAAATATAAATGCCTAGATAATAAATACTGTGATATTAGCTAAATGTATTAGAAGGTAGAGATTTATATTAAATATGAGATGAGAGGTGATAAACAAATTCTCATTTAGTGTGAGAGTAGAAAATAATACTCTTTCTTACATAACCTTATTTATTTCATTGCTTATATTAATTCACTCTTTGTAAACCTACACAATAACATGGAAGGTGTGATCAATTAAATCCGTTTAATCATATATATGTTTTAAATTTTGATAAGAATCACCTGAGTAATGTCACCCGCCTTGCCTCCAGTACCGGAGTAAAAGAATAATGAAGGATATATTTAGAACCTTATCTTCTGCATCTCTAAACATAACCTTATTGTAGACCCTTCCTTTATATACTTGAAAAATTTATTCACTATACCACAAATAACTACCTACGCCTACTTCCTCCTCTACCTATCACCTAATAAAAATAATAAAGATAATATTATAAATCTTCTATTATTATTTCACCAATATTTTAACAATGAAGTTAAAAATTTAATAATAATAAATTCTGTGAGGATATCGTCCAAATTATTTATTAAGTACTACTACATTTTATCAACTTATGTATTAATCCATTCAAAAATAAGAACAGTCATATTAAAATTTTTATAATTAATATAAAGAGATTATATTAGCAAAATAGAGTTTGATAAAGCGAGTGAAGATGTAGTGAATAAGTACAATTTTATAAGAATTTGCAGAGAGAAGACCAGTGATATATTGTAATTTAATCTGTCAAGTTACGTCAGAGCGGTAGGCAGATATGTACACACAAATAATGGGTACTGATGAATGCGATGTGGACGATATTTCGACGTGAATGAGAAGTATTTTTGCGCGATATGACTCTTAATTATAGCTTTTTCACATCGATGTTTATGCTATTGATGAGGAGTATGCGATGAGGAGAGTTCAATATGGAAAAGCCACCTAGGCTCTGTGATAAGTGCATCGTTCGTTTTGATTAATTTCAGCGATATTTTTATTCCTAGTAATGTACATTTTACATAAGGAGAAGATCTACCAGTACAGATTATTGTGTAAGACAGGAACACCAGAAGACAACATTAAAAATTCACCTCAAGTAGTTGGTGCATACACAGGTGTGATATTACGGAAATGGTCTAGTGCGAATTTTGATACAAGCAAATTGACGATTTATTTTTATGAAATAAGTGGAATGGAGATTGTTTACCATATTATGGACTATGTAGATGAAGAGATCAAATTGTATCGCGAACCCCACGAAATGATGTATACAATGTAGTATTTATAACTGTAATGCCTGCTTTTAAAGGGTATAAGTGGTAGGGACAGAGGTTTCGAACAACATATGATAGAGGTTTGGCTCTGTGAGTACACATAGACTATATTAGTTTTTGCAGGCACTTAAACGTGAACACGTACACAAAATGCAAGTATAAAATTCACGAGTTAAGTGAATTACAGAGGATACTTGGCGGTTCACTGAACACGCTACCTACACTAAGTCCCTCCTCTAGCTCCTGATGATGTTATTATTTTCAGTTTTGAGAAGCAGGAATTCTGGGACCGATGTTGTCATGGGAATTGTCACAGGATTTTTAACACATATGAATGTGATGAGCAGAATGCTGGATCATAACACCTTGCCTTGGATTTGGTCAAACTGTTCTAGATATTACCTTTTTGAATATTTCCAGTAAGTTTCGATATTTTTATTTAATTGCCGAAACTTTACGAATAATATATAATTCTTTAGAAAACGTACTTTTAGAGCAGGTCTTGGATCATGTTTGGAAGATGAGCCTTGGAAAAACAAAATAGTTGAAGATGATGTAGAGTTCACACTTGCAGGGGAACTTTTCAGTGCTACGCAGCAGTGTCAATATGTGTTTGGAAAAACTTCAAGTATATGCCCTTACATGGTATTTTATTAGTTATTTTGTACATTCACTTTCTTGAGATCTCATGTGAGATTATGTAGTTGCATTGAATTAATAACTGGTCTTTTTTTTCAGCCAAAATGCAAACGTTTATGGTG